>OY757317.1:45729526-45935274 GCA_963583905.1 Stenurella melanura
AAAAATAACTAAAAATAATGTTTAATGGGCTTGTTCCATGATATTCTTTTTATATGGTTTTTATACTTTTTCATATAGTACTCGATATTCTCATTACACACTTAAAATTTCGTATTATTAACTTTTTCCGTTCTCGAGATATAAGGAGTTGAAATTAGTAATAGTTGCAAAAACCGAGCGCTCATTTGTGACGTCACTATACGCAAGTGACGTAATAAAATGGCTTTCTGGGACCTTTCAAATTTAACCTGAAAAGTCGAAAAACATGGAATTTTTAAACGCTGGTAACTAAATAAATACGTCGAGTGGAAGTTCGTTCTATGTGTCTACGGAAAGGAGATGGTCGGCGATGAATTATAATCGTAAATTGCAGGGTTGAAGTCGAAAATTCGTTCTGGCAGGAGCGAGAGAAAATTGTAATTTTTTGACATTTCACCAAATTGTACTCCCCTACTGTCAAGTAGTAAGCAAAACAAACAATACTTCGAAAACACTTATAATTATAACCAATAAGGAGCATCAAGTCTATTGAGATCGCCGAGTCTATGCGTATAGTGACGTAGCGCCTGGCCACGCCCCTTTTTCGCGACATGGAAATTTGTAATACTTTTTAAGATACTAAACGTGCGAATAAGATTCTGATTTTTTGCAGATCCATTAATTTATACTTGCACTTTCGATTTATGAAATAAAAAAAAATGCCGAACAAGCCCATTCAGTTAGTAGGAATTTTCGACCTAAATAAGGTGAGGCATAAACCGTTTTGAAATATGTTGTTTAAGTGTCCAAATTGATGGAGAATCCATGTTTTCAACCTTGAGAAAGGGGCGCGAGCCGCCATATTGGATGAAACGTGCAAAAAATTGGTTTATTCAAAATAACTACTCAATGGTTGATCCTACAATAAGAATGTCAATGATAATGTCAAAATTCTACAAGAGTTACAACGACGAAAAGATGAACATTTCTAAAAAAAATCTCCAAATTTTATTTTTGTTGGTAAATCGTCCCTCGTCAAGCAAGAAAAGAGAAAATTTTGCTTGCTTCAACGATAGAAAAACCAGCACAGGAACCTGATTCGGTGTTTACGCAAATTTAAAAATCTCTGACTGTGAAGATAATTATGTTTCAAATTACTTGAATTTTCACAACCAGTTGATTAACACCTTAAAATATTCCTTTTAGAATTTGAATTGACATTTTACCACCAAAGACATTACATCACTACGTCATAAGTAAACTGACGACGTCATCAGTTCCAATGTTTACAAACAAATGTCGTTGTGTATTATAAATGCGTGTTATTTTGCAAAAAAATAACTTTTCATATTGGAAAATAAACGGTATTTTATACTCAGAAACACATCAAGTATAGAATGTGTTTTCCCGACCACTCTTTGTTTACACTACTTTATGAGGTTATATTTATTTGATAGAACCTTATATGTAAAATATTATACTGAGAAATTATACAATATTCATAATACGGGAATTAATGTACTACGTTAAAATAATAATCAATGAACACAAACAGATCAAAAAACCGCTGCCTAAGGAATCACTACTTCCACATCCAGATCCTTCATCCAAGTCACTTTAAAGGAAATATCTTGACTATATTTGCACTCTAGTATGTGGAAATTATTGGTCATAGAATTTTAATAATATTTGGGGCAGATGTCATAGAAAAGTTTGAGGGGTTGGTTTCTACCATATTCGTTAAAAATAAAGTTTCTAGTTTACCCTACTTATTTTCCACTATTCGCAATCTACCACCTCCCACCCCTTCAATGGAGTCATCTCAATCGGATGTCACTACAATACATACGTGTACTAACTTTCAAGTGAATATCTCAATTTGATGTTGTCAATCCCATTAATAATGAAGCGGAGGTGGTAGAGTTTGAAAAATATTAGAAAGAAATCTGAGGCATTGGTTTCTAGTATATACACCGAATCCCAAATTTCTGTACTCTTACCAGCTTGATTTACTTATATTTCCCTACTCCTATTAACTCCAACCCTTCTACGGAATCATCCCAAAATATAATCTAGTTCCAGATGTCGTTATAATACATACGTCTACCAAATTACAAGTGGATATCTCAATTTTATTTTATCAACCCCTTTAATAATGTAGTAAGGGTGGTGGAAGTGTTGAAAATAGTATGAGAAAATCTGAGGCCTTGGCATCTAGGACATACACCTAATTTCAAGTTGCAGTACTCTTACCAGCTTGCTTTACTTATTTTTCCCTATTTACCTCTACTTACTCCCACTCCTTCAACGCAATCATGTCAAAATATAATCTAGTTTCAGATATAGCTATAATACATAAATGTACCAAATTTCAAGTGAAATTTTAAATTTAATTTTATAAACTCTTTTAATAAGGTAGTGGGGGTGGTGGGGAGATGGAAAATACTAATAAAAAAACCTGAGACCTTCGCTACTAGTATATACACCAAATTCCAAATTTCTGTACTTTTACCAGCTTGCTTTACTTATTTTCCTCTATATACCCCTATTTAATCCCCAACCCTTCAACGGAATCATCTCAAAATATAATTTAGTTCCAGATGTCGTTATAATACATATGCGTACTAAATTTCAAATGAATATCTCAATTTTAATTTATCAACCCTTTTCATATTGGAGTAGGGGTGGTGGGGGGCTGAAATATATTATTAAAAAATCTGAGGCCTTGGCTTCTAGTACATACACCGAATTTTAAGTTTCGGTACTCACACCAGCTTGTTTTACTTATTTCCCCCTATTTACCCCTAAATAACCTCCAACCCTTCAAAGGAATCATCTCAAAATACAATCTAGTTCCAGATGTCGTTTTAATTCATACGTGTACCAAATTTTAAATGAATATCTCAATTTTATTTTATCAACCCTTTTAATAATGAAGTAGGGGGGGGGGGGTTGAAAAATATTTTAAATAATCTGAGACCTTGGCTTCTAGTACATACACCGAATTTCAAGTTTCTGTAGTCTTACCAGCTTGCTTTACTTATTTTCCCCTATTTACCCCTATTTAACCCCAACCCTTGAACGGAATCATCTCAAAATATAATGTAGTTCCAGATGTCGTTATAATACATACGTGTACCAAATTTCAAATGAATATCTCAATTTTAATTTATCAACCCTTTTCATATTGAAGGGGTGGTGGGGGTTGAATAAAATTATAAAAAAATTTGATGCTTTGGCTTCTAGTACATACACCGAATTTCAAGTTTCTGTAGTCTTACCAGCTTGCTTTACTTATTTTCCCTTATTTACCCCTATTTAACCCCCAACCCTTCAACGGAATCATCTCAAATTATAATCTAGTTCCAGGTATCGTCATAATACATACGTGTACCAAATTTCAAATGAATATCTCAATTTTATTTTATCAACCCTTTTCATATTGGAGTAGGGGTGGTGGGGGTTGAAAAATATTATAAAAAAATCTGACGCTTTGGCTTCCACTACATACACCGAATTTCATGTTTCTGTATGCTTACCAACTTGTTTTACTTATATTCCCCTATTTACCCCAAATTAACCCCCAACCCTTCAACGGAATCATCTCAAAATATAATCTAATTTCAGACGTCGTTATAATACATACGTGTATGAAATTTCAAATGAATATCTCAACTTTATTTTATCAACCCCATTAATGGGGTAGGGGTGGTGGGGGGTTGAAAAATATTATGAAAAAATCTGAGTCCTTAACTTCTAGTACATACACCGAATTTCAAGTTTCTGTACTCTTACAAGCTTGCTTTACTTATTTTCCCATATTTACCCCTATTTAACCCCCAACCCATCACCGGATATCCTCAAAAAACAATCCAGTTCCAGATCTCGTTATAATATATACGTGTACAAAATTTCAAGTTAATATCTTAAACCGTTCTGGAGAAAACGGAGGACAAAAAAAAGTTACAGACAGACAGACCGACAGACCGACAGACCGACAGACCGACAGACAGAAAATTTTCTTTCGCTCAAATTTAAAATCTCGACGTTTCATGACATTCTAAATCTATTTCGCGAATAAAAATTTTTGAAAATTTTTTTGCGATTACTATACTTCCAATCCACTACGTGGATGTGGAAGTAATTAAAGTACTTACATAAATTCGACAGCATAAGCACGTCCACAACCGGTAAATTTCCCAAAATAGCTTTTACAAATCCCGTATTAGCCATTTCGTATTTAATTACTCGGAAAACGTAGAAGAAGTCGATGCTTTGTTTATGCTAGATAAATGCGATTTTATGAAATCGATGACGTCACCACCAATTACGTCATGTTTTGCATACCCGTTCAATTATTAAAGCTTTATGTTGTTTATTTCTTGAAATTTTAATTTGATAGGCGATAGAATGTTGTCTAAACATTCGGAATGCTTTAATATAACAAGAACACCATTTTAATAATAACAAAAAAGCAAATTCGCGTATAGTAAAAATATCTAATGGAGCATGTAGCGGAGCTTGTGGCTGAGGGAAAACTGGGTTGGAGTGCTACATAGTGTGTGGATTGTGTAATGGCCAATCATACAATAATTCAACATAGGTTTGAATCAAAAGAGATGACGTTGATGAGGAAATTTTATTAATGGAAGAAGAGCTTCTAAGGAGCACAGATGATGAGTTATAAGATAATATAAAAGAGAAATGCTATAATATAGACGTCAACGTCAATTGATCCGGGCCGGCAAAATGGAGAAAAAGGTAATATAACCGAGTACATAGATTACAGAATACGAACTGGACTCTGGATATGGTGGCGTGGAAATGAGTTAACTTTGAATTTACAAAATTATTACAATTACGTAATGATTAATCGGAAAAAAAAACAAAAAATAACAGAAAGTGGAGTTCATGAATTTTTTGGAAAAAGTTTAGTTTTCATTACATATTAGACTTGCAAAACATGTATATACAAAAAAATGTAAGAAATTTTAACCTGTTTAAACTATGTCACATACATTATTGTTGGTTCCTCATCCAGATTCTTCATCCAAGTCACTTTAAAGAAAATACCTTGATTAGATTTGCACTCTAGTATGTGAAAATTATTGGTCGTAGAATATTAATAATACCTGGGGCAGATGTCATAGAAAAGTTTGAGGCATTGGTTACTACCATATAAGTATGTTAAAAATGAAGTTTCTAGTTTACCCTACTTATTTTCCCCTATTCACAACCTACCACCTCCCACCCCTTTAATAGAATCATCTCAATCAGATGTCATTACAATACATACATGTACTAACTTTCAAGTGAATATCTCAATTTTATTTTATCAACCCCTTTAATAATGAAGTAGAAGTGGTGGGGGGTTGAAAACTATTATGAAAATAATATGAGGCCCTGGTTTCTGTCACAAATTTCTGGACTCTTACCAGCTTGATTTACCTATTTTCCTCTATTTATTCCTATTTAACTCCCAACCCATCAACGGAATCACATCAAAATATAATAGTTCCAGATGTCGTTATAATACATACGTCGACTAAATTACAAGTGAATATGTCAATTTTATTTTATCAACCCCTTTAATAATGAAATAGAGGTGGTGGGTGGTTGAAAAATATTATAAATAATCTGAGACCTTGGCTTCTAGTACATACACCGAATTTCAAGTATCTGTACTCTTACCAGCTTGCTTTACTTATTTTGCCCTACTTACCCCTATTTAACCCCAATATTTCAACGGAATCATCTCAAAATATAATGTAGTTCCAGATGTCGTTAATATACATACGTGTACCAAATTTCAAGTGAATATCGCAATTTTATTTTACCAACCCCTTTAATAATGGAGTAGGGATGGTGGGGTTTGAAAAATGTTATAAAAAAATCTGAGGTCTTGGCTTCTAATATATATATACCGAATTTCAGGTTTCTGTACTCTTACCAGCTTGCTTTACTTATTTT
The DNA here is from genome assembly GCA_963583905.1 of Stenurella melanura. Taxonomy (NCBI): domain Eukaryota; kingdom Metazoa; phylum Arthropoda; class Insecta; order Coleoptera; family Cerambycidae; genus Stenurella; species Stenurella melanura. Next base: position 45,735,476 of record OY757317.1, read on the forward strand.
CTCCTAATTACCCATATTTAACATTTCATTACCAAAATATAATCTAGTTCCTGATGCCATTTTAATATATACGTACATTTCAAGTGAATATCTCAATTTTATTTTATCAACCCCTTTAATAATGGAGTGGTGGGGGAGGTGGGGAGGGGATGAAAAATATTAAAAATTTTGAGGTCTTGGCTTGTAGTACATACATCAAATTTCAAGTTTCTGTACTCTTGTACGTACATCTTGCTTTACATATTTCACCCTCTTTACCCCTATATACCCCCAAACCCTTCACCGGATATCTTCAAAAAACAATCTGGTTCCAGATCTCGTTATAAAAATCGGTAAATGTATTTACACAGAACTTCCCTCGTTATTTGTGCATGGCGGTCACTCTAAAAAATTAATAATTACGAAATGACATTGAGAATAATAATCGGAATATAGTTATTGCTATTATTAAAAAGAAAACTTGATAAGTTTTGGTCAAAAAAATATACAGATTGCTCATCCAACAGCAAAAGTTCAATACTAAATAGCAGGTGCCACATACGGCAGGCTTGCGCAAATACTTTTACAAATGTCCACCATGACTGAATTATTTCTTGGGATGACCACCCTGTACATTTTTCAATAAAAGTGCAATAGGTGCATATGGCAGATATTATTGCCATCTGTCACATTTTCAATCCAACATTCACGTAATGGAGTGGAAGTATATTGGTGGTTAAAAAATTTCATTTTTTTTTAAATATTTCAAAAATGTTGGTAAAAAATTTTTCAAAATTTTTTCTTCTGAAATAGGTTTAAAATGTCAAACGTAGAAATTTTAAATTTGATCAAAAAGGAAAGTTTCCTTCTATTCTGTAGCAGTGGTAAAAAAAGTTTAAAATTTAAAAATTATAAATTTTTACTTCCCTCGCATACCGAAGGGAAGTATTGTATTCGAGAAAAAATCACCCTCCGAGATTTTTACGGATTCTGACGTTTCAGAACACGTAGATTACGAAAATATAGGTTTTTCAATTCCGTCAGTCTGTCTGTCTGCCTGTCTGTCTGTCGGTCTGTCTGTCTGTCTGTCTGTCTGTTGGTGCATTTACTAAAAATCTACTTGACGGAGAGCAGTCAAATTTGGCAGGTAGTTGACGCTACTGTCAGCACAGAAATGGTAGAAATTTCACTGGGAAATATACAGGGTGGACCGTCTAAACGGAATAAATAGTAAAAAAAATTTTTTTTCGCTAAAATTTAAAATTTCCACGTTTCATGACGCGCTAATCCTATTTCGTGAAAAAAAAAATTTGAAAATTTTTTTCACCAACATTTTTGAAAAAATTTTTACCAAGATAAAAAGAAATGTTTTTGTTCAAATTTAAAATTTCCACGTTTCATGACACGCTAAACCCATTTCTGAAAAAAAATAAATTTTGAAAATTTTTTTAACCATTTTTGAAAAATTTTTCATCATGAAAAAATTTTTTTTGCTCAAATTTAAAATTTCTACGTTTCATGGCAATCTAAAACTATTTAAATAAAAAAATATTTTTTTTTTACCAACATTTTTGAAAAATTTTTTTCTACTAAAATGATAATTACTTCCCTCGCATACCGAAGGGAAGTATTGTATTCGAGAAAAAATCACCCTCCGAGATTTTTACGGATTCTGACGTTTCAGATTACGGAGATTACGAAAATATAGGTTTTTCAATTCCGTCAGTCTGTCTGTCTGTCGGTCTGTCTGTCTGTCTGTCTGTCTGTCTGTCTGTCTGTTGGTGCATTTACTAAAAAAACTACTTGACGGAGAGCAGTCAAATTTGGCAGGTAGTTGACGCTGCTGTCAGCGCAGAAATGGTAGAAATTTCACTGAAAAATATACAGGGTGGACCGTCTAAACGGAATAAATGGTGAAAATAATTTTTTTTCGCTCAAATTTAAAATTTCCACGTTTCATGACGCGCTAATCCTATTTCTGGAAAAAAAAAAATTTGAAAATTTTTTTCACCAACATTTTTGAAAAAATTTTTACCAAGATAAAAAAAATAATTTTTTTTTCAAATTTAAAATTTCCACGTTTCATGACACGCTAAACCTATTTCTGACAAAAAAAAAAAATTTGAAATTTTTTTTACCAGGATGAAAAAATTTTTTTTTGCTCAAATTTAAAATTTCTACGTTTCATGGCATTCTAAAACTATTTAAAAAAAATAAATAATTTTTTTTTACCATTTTTGAAAACATTTTTTCTACTAAAATGACAATTTTTTTTTCTTCAAATTTAAAATTTCCACGTTTCATGGCATTCTAAGCCTGATTCAGAAATAAAAAATTTGAAAATTTTTTGAAATTTTTTTATCACTAAAATAGATGGATTTTTGTTTTTATTTCTTCAAATTTAAAATTTCCACGTTTCATAGAGTTCTAAATCTATTTAAAAGAAAAATTGGAAATTTTGTTTACTATTTTTAAAAAATTTTACCAAGATTTTTTTCTTTGTTCAGATTTAAACTATCCCTATTATTATTCTCAATGTCATTTCGTAATTATTAATTTTTTAGAGTGACTGCCATGCACAAATAACGAGGGAAGTTCTGTGTAAATACCTTTACCGATTTTTTTTAAATTGGTTTAGAATGCTATGAAACGTTAAAATTTTAAATTTGAGCAAATAAAAATAAATTCGATCTATTTTAGTGGTAAAATTTTTTTTTTAAATGTTGGTGAAAAAAATTTTCAAAATTTTTCTTTCTGGAATACCTAGGTTTAGAATGTCATGAAACGTGAAACTTTTAAATTTGAACAAAAAAAAAGTTTCCATCTATTCTAGTGGTAAATTTTTGTCCAAACTGGTAACAAATTGTTGCAAAATTTTTTTTTCCGAAATTGGTTTGGAATGTCATAAAACGTGGAAATTTTAAATTTGAGCAAATAAAAATTTTTCGTCTATTCTATAGTAGTAATAAATAGATTAAAAATGTTTTCAAATTTTTTTAAAATTCTTCAAAAACATTTTTAAATTTGTTTGAATAATTTTAGAATGCCATGGAAACGTGGATAGTTTAAATCTGAACAAAGAAAAAAAATTCTATCCTAGTGGCAAAATTTTTTAAAAATAGTAAAAAAAATATCTAATTTTTCTTTTAAATAGATTTAGAACGCTATGAAATGTAGAAATTTTAAATTAGAAGAAATTAAAAAAAATAACATTTCTATCTATTTCAGTGGTAACAAATTTTTCAAAAATGTTGGTAAACTAAATTTTTTTCACTATTAATTAAGTTTAGACGGTCCACCTTGTATATTTTCCAGTGAAAATTTTAAGATTTCTTCGCTGTCAGTAGGGTCAACTACCTACCAAATTTGACTGCTGCCCGTCAAGTAGTTTTTTTTATTTAATGCACCATCAGACAGACAGACAGACAGACAGACAGACGGACAGACCGACAGACAGACAGACTGACGGAATTGAAAAACCTATATTTTAGTAATCTACGTGATCTGAAACGTCAGAATCCGAAAAAATCTCGGAGGGTGATTTTTTCTCGAATACAATACTTCCCTTCGGTATACGAGGGAAGTAATATATACGTGTACAAAATTTCATGTCATTATCTTTAACCGTTCCGGAGAAAACGTGCGGACAAAAAAGTTACAGACGGACCGACCCACATTCACTACGTGGATGTGGAAGTAAATGAAAACAAATTTTTGCACCCTTCATCCAAGATGGCGGCCCACGCCGAACAACTTACTTCAAAATGATTTGTGTGCCACCTTGTTTCAGGCAAAGACCTTTTTTGTCCTTAGTGACTGAATTATTTATTTGTCATCTACTTATTGTTTCTTAAGTTTGACGTTTCCAATTAGTCAAATATTTTCTTGCATATCTCGTGCAATTTCTTCATTAGTTTTATGAAAATGAGCGGCGAATGAGAAATGCCCGTGAAAATGGAATTTTATATAATCAGTGATCAAATCATGTTTAAGTTTGTAATACTTAGTAAATATTCACAGTATAAAATAAATAATAATAAGTACTTTATAAAAAAACGCTGCCTAAGGAATCACTACTTCCACATTCAGATTTTCATCCAAGTCACTGTAAAGGAAACATCTTGACAAGATTTGCACTCTAGTATGTTTAAATTATTGGTCATAGAATTTTAACAATACTTGGAGCAAATGTCATAGAAAAGTTTGAGGCCTTAGTTTCTACCATACACGTTAAAAATTAAGATTTTAGTTTACCCTACTTATTTTCCCTTATTCACAACCTACCACGTCTCGCCTCTTCAATGGAATCATCTCAATCAGATGTCATTACAATACATACGTGTAGTAACTTTCAAGTAAATATCTCAATTTTATGTTATCAAACCTATTAATAATGGAGTGGAGATGGTGGTGCTTGAAAAATATTAGAAAGTAATCTGAGGCCTTGGTTTATAGTACAAACACCAAATCCCACATTTCTGTACTCGTACCAGCTTAATTTACTTATTTTCCCCTAATTACTTGTTTTTAACCCTCAACCCTTCAACGGAATCACTTTAAAATATAATCTAGTTCCATATGTCGTTATAATACATACGTGTCCAAGTGAATATCTCAATTTCATTTTATTAACCCCTTTAATAATGGATTAAGGGTGGTGGAGGGTTGAAAAATATTACTAAAAAATCTGAGGCCTTGGCTTGTAGGACATATACCGAATTTCAAGTTTCTGTACTCTTAGCAGATTTTTCCCTATTTACCTATTACCCCCACTCGTTGAACGCAATCATGTCAAAATATAATCAAGATATCGTTATACGTGTAACAAATTTCAACTTCAACTGGATTTTGAGGAAATCCGGTGAAGGGTTGGGAGTTCAATAGGGGTAAATAGGGGAAAATAAGTAAAGCAAGCTTGTAAGAGTACAGAAACTTGAAATTCGGTGTATGTACTAAAAGTTAAGGCCTCAGATTTTTTTGGAATGTTTTTCAACCCCCACCACCCCTACCCCATTAATGGGGTTGATAAAATAAAGTTGAGATATTCATTTGAAATTTCGTACACATATGTATTATAACGACGTCTGGAATTAGATTATATTTTGGGATGATTCCGTTGAAGGGTTGGGGGTTAATTTGGGGTAAATAGAGGAATATAAGTAAAACAAGTTGGTAAGAGTACAGAAACTTGAAATTCGGTGTATGTACTAGAAGCCAAAGCGTCAGATTTTTTAATAATATTTTTCAACCCCCACCACCCCTACTCCAATATGAAAAGGGTTGATAAAATAAAATTGAGATATTCATTTGAAATTTGGTACACGTATGTATTATAACGACATCTGGAACTAGATTATATTTTGAGATGATTCCGTTGAAGGGTTGGGGATTAAATAGGGGTAAATAGGTGAAAATAAGTAAAGCAAGACTACAGAAACTTGAAAATTGGTGTATGTACTAGAAGCCAAGTTCTCAGACTATTTATAATATTTTTCAACCCCCACCACCCCTACTTCATTATTAAAAGGGTTGATAAAATAAAATCGAGATATTCATTTGAAATTTGGTACACGTATGAATTATAACGACATCTGGAACTAGATTATACTTTGAGATGATTCCGTTGAAGGGTTGGGGGTTATTTAGGGGTGAATAGGGGGAAATAAGTAAAGCAAGCTGGTATGGGTACAGAAACTTGAAATTCGGTGTATGTACTAGAAGTTAAGGCCTCAGATTTTTTATATTTTTAACCCCCACCACCCCTACTTCAATATTAAAAGGGTTGATAAAATCAAATCGAGATATTCATTAAAAATTTGGTATGCGTATGAATTATAACGACATCTGGAACTTGATTATACTTTGAGACGATTCCGTTGAAGGGTTGGGGGTTATTTAGGGGTAAATAGGGGGAAATAAGTAAAGGAAGATAGTATGAGTACATAAATTTGAAAGTCGGTGTATGTACTAGAAGCCAAGGCCTCAGATTTTTTAATAATATATTTCAGCCCCCCGCCACCATTATTCAAGGGGTTGATAAAATAAAATTGAGATATTCACATGAAATTTAGTACGAATATGTATTATAACGACATCTGGAACTAGATTATATTTTGAGATGATTCCGTTGAAGGGTTGGGGGGTTAAATAGGGGTAAATAGGGGAAAATAAGTAAAGCAAGCTGGTAAGACTACAGACACTTGAAATTCAGTGTACGTACTAGAAGCCAAGGCCTCAGATTATTTATAGTATTTTCAACCCCCACCACCCTTACTTTATTATTAAAAGGGTCGATAAAATAAAATTGGGATATTTAATTGAAATTTAGTACACGTATGAATTATAAAGACATCTGGAACTAGATTATACCTTGAGATGATTAAGTCGAAGGGTTAGGGGTTAGTTAGGGGTAAATAGGAGGAAATAAGTAAAACAAGCTGGTATGAGTACAGAAACTTGAAATTTGTTGTTTGTACTAGAAGCCAAGGCCTCAGATTTTTTAATAAAATATTTCAGCCCCCACCACCACTACTCCAATATTCAACGGGTTGATAAAATAAAATTGACATATTCACATGAAATTTAGTACGCATATGTATTATAACGACATCTGGAACTAGATTATATTTTGAGATGATTCCGTTGAAGGGTTGGGGGTTAAATAGGGGTATATAAGAGAAAATAAGTAAAGCAAGCTGGTAAAAGTACAGAAATTTGGGATTTGGTGTATATACTGGAAGCGAAGGTCTCAGGTTTTTTTATTGGTAATTTCCATCCCCCCACCACCCCCACTCCCTTATTAAAATAGTTGAAAAAATTAAATTTAAATTTTCACTCGAAATTTGGTACATTTATGTGTTGTAACTATATCTGAAACTAGATTATATTTTGACATGATTGCGTTGAAGGAGTGGGGTAAGTAGAGGTAAATAGGGAAAGACATGTAAAGCAAGCTGCAATTTGAAATTCGGTGTATGTCCTAGAAGTCAAGGCCTCAGATTTATAAATAAAAGTTTGAACCCTTCCACTACCCTTACTACATTATTAAAGGGGTTGATAAAATAAAATTGAGATATTCACTTGTAATTTGGTAGACGTATGTATTATAACGACATCTGGAACTAGATTATATTTTGGGATGATTCCGTAGAAGGGTTGGGGTTAATAGGAGTAACTAGGGGAAAATAAGTAAATAAAGCTGGTAAAAGTACAGAAATTTGCGATTCGGTGTATATACTAGAAACCAAGGCCTCAGATTTCTTTCTAATATTTTTCAAACTCTACCACCTCCACTTCATTATTAATGGGATTGATAACATCAAATTGAGATATTCACTTGAAAGTTAGTACACGTATGTATTGTAGTGACGTCTGATTGAGATAACTCCATTGAGGTGGTAGGTTGTGAATAGTGGAAAATAAGTACGGTAAACTAGAAACTTCATTTTTAACGTATATGGTAGAAACCAACTACTGAAACTTTTCTATGACATCTGCCCCAAATATTATTAAAATTCTATGACCAATAATTTCCACATACTAGAGTGCAAATATAGTCAAGATGTTTCCTTTAAAGTGACTTGGATGAATAATCTGGATGTGGAAGTAGTGATTCCTTAGGCAGCGGTTTTTTTATACTCTTACCAGCTTGCTTTACTTATTTTCCCATATCTACCACTGTTTAACCCCCAACCCTTTAACGGAATCATCTCAAAATATAATCTATTTCCAGATGTCGGTGTAATACATACGTGTACCAAATTTCAAATGAATATCTCAATTCTATTTTATCAACCCCTTTAATAATGGAGTAGGGGAGGCGGGGGCTTGAAAACTATTATAATCTGAGTCTTTAGCTTCTAGTACATACACCGAATTTCTAGTTTCTGTACTCTTACCAACTGTCTTTACTTATATTCCTCTATTTATCCCGATTTAACCCCTTCAACGTAATCATCTCAAAATGTAATCTAGTCTCAGATGTCGTTATAGTACATACGTGTACCAAATTTCAAATGAATATATCAATTTTATTTTATCAACGCCTTTAATAATGAAGTAGGGGTGGTGTGGGGTTGAAAAATATTATTAAAAAATTTGAAGTTTTGGCTTCTACTATATACACCGAATTTGAAGTTTCTGTATTCGTACCAGCTTGCTTTACTTACTTTCTCCTATTAACCCCTATTTAACCCCTACCTTTCAACGGAATCGTCTCAAAATATAATCCAGTTAGAGATGCCGTTATAACACATACGTGTACCAAACTTCAAATGAGTATCCCAATTTTATTCTATCAACCCCTTTATTAATGCACTAGGGGTAGTGGGAGGTTGAAAAATATTACAAAAAAAATCTGAGGCCTTGACTTATAATACATACATCAAATTTCATGTTTCTGTACTCTTACCAGCTTGCTTTACATATTTCCCCACATTTAACCTTATTTACCCCCAACCCTTCACCGGATATCTTCAAAAAACAATCCAGTTCCAGATCTCGTTATAATATATACGGGTACAAAATTTCAAGTCAATATCTTAAACCGTTCCGGAGAAAGCGTGCGGACAAAAAAGTTACAGACAGACAGAAAATTTTTTCGCTCAAATTTAAAATCTCAACGTTTCATAACATTCTAATCCTATTTCAAGAAAAAAAAAAATTTGAAATTTTTTTTACGATTACTATACTTCCAATCCACTACGTGGGTGTGGAAGTAAAATTTTTTTTACGATTACTATACTTCCAATCTACTACGTGGATGTGGAAGTAATAAGTGAGGCATAATTTGCTTTCTTAAACTGCGTCCTTATATTTTTACGTACCTATTTTCGGCAGACCTTAAATTAGTTTTCCAACGCTATTTTAAAATTTAAAATGGATCCATAAATGGATGTAAAACTACACTGTGAAGGTAGAGATAACACAATGAAGAGTTTTCGTTTTAGTCAGTAATTAACACGAAGCATACTATCTTAGAAAGTGATTTTTGATTCGACTTCGACTTCGATTTTGAAGAAACCACTATAAAGATAATTCTAATCTCTATCAGACAAGATAAAAAATATATAGAATACTATTTAGAATAAAACAGTAAGTGGTACTTCCGCCTAAATCAGAAGTGTACCTGCTTCTTGGGTCTGGTTATGTCAAAAAAAGCTTTTTGTGTCAAATGTCCTGTACCCTATATTCAATTTTTTTCTTAAAAAATAAAGGGGAGTTGTACTTGATGGCGAAAAACTATCCTTTTTTAATTAATTTTACGAGATTTGAAATCTGTGGAGTTTTAAAATTAAACATTACATTTAAATAGAAAACTCGCTGCCTAAGAAGTCACTACTTCCACATCCAGATTTTCCATCCAAGCCTCTTTAAAATTTTGACTATCATTGCACTCTAGTATGTGGAAATAAATGATCATAGAATTTTAATACTTGAAGCAGATATCATAAAAAAATTTAACACATACGCTGAAAATTCTGTTTCTGAAATCTAATTGAGCTTGTCCTAATCATTTTCCCAGTTGCATAATCCCCTACCCATCCCTTTAACGGAATCATCTTAATCTGATGTCATTATAACACATACGTATACCAAATTGCAAGTGGTGGGTGTTTGAAAAATATGATAAAGAAATCTGAGACCCTGGTTCTAGTATATACACCAAAGCTCAAGTTTCTGTACTCTTACCAACTTCTTTTGCTCATTTGCTCCTATATACCTCTACTTGCCCCGTACTCCTTCAATGGAATCATCTCAAAATATAATCTATTTCCAAATGTCGTTACGATACCAAATTTCACTTGAATATCTCAGTTTACTTTAATCGGCCCCTTTAATAATGGAGTGGGGGTGGCGGAGGGGTTGAAAAATGTTATAAATATGAGGATTTGGCTTCTAGTATTTACACCAAATCCAAGTTTCTGTACTCTTAACAACTTGCATTACTTATTTTCCCCTATTTATCACTACTTACCCCCGAACTCTTCACCGGAATCATCACAAAGCATATTCTAATTACAGAGTTTGTTATAGTACATACATGTACCAAATTTCAATAAGTGTGAATAAGTAAATTTTATTTTATCAACCCCTTTAATAATGAAATGTGGGTGATAGAGGTGGTGGGGGAAATTGAAAAATATTGTAAAAATCTGAAACCTTGATTTCCAATATATACACCAAATGCCAAGCTTCTGTACCTACTCTTTCCAGCTTGCTTTACTTATTTTCCCCTCTTTACTCATATTTAACCCCCAACCCTTCAACGGATAATTTCAAAATATCTATGTGTACCACATATCAAGCGAATACCTCAATTTCATTTTATCAACCCCTTTAATAATATAGTGGGGGTGGCGGGGGATGCAGAATGTTAGTAAAAAATATTGGTCGGTTTCTAGTATATACACAGGATCTCATAATTCTGTCCTCTTACCGACGTGCTTTACTCATTTACCCATATTTACCCCTATTTATCCCCCAACCTTTCACCGGATATATTAAAAAACATTCCAGTTCCACATCTCGTTATAATGCAGACGTGCATAAAATTTTAAGTCAAAAATAACCTTTACGATTGTGGAAGTTCAGGCGACATCAATCATAATTTCTTAACTTTCCCTAGATATAAACAAGAAATTGTCACGTTTGTACAAAGATTATTGGACAAAAATCTGGTCATGCCCCTAAGTATGAATTATATTTTAAGTCACATAACAAAAGATATATATTTCCTTATAATGGAATTTATAAAAAGATGTGATATTAAAATTCAATCAACATTTAATAAAACTTGATCAAATCTAAGTTTCTGTACTCTTACCAGCTTGCTTTACTTATTTTCCCCTATTTACCCATATTTAACCCCCAACCCTTCAACGGATAATAAACATAATCTAGCTTCAGATGCAGTTATAATATCTATGTGTACCACATTTCAAGTGAATATCTCAATTTCGTTTTGTCAGCCTCTTTATTAATATAGTGGGGGTGAAGGGGGAATTGGAGTTGGAGTTCGTGGGAGGACAGTCACAAAGAGTGACCGCAGCACCTAGGCCCTTTTGGGCCCCTTGTACGTGCTCCCGAGGGATACAAGATTCCACCTAGGCCTCCAACCATCCTAATCTTGTGAAGAAGGTGGTGATGCTGCCTAGGGGGATATCCCTCAAGTCGGCCAAAGTAGGCCAACGTTCTTCCAAAATGGATTCTCTGCTAGAAGAGACTGCCGGGCACTCAGAGAGTACGTGTTGGACAGTCTCGTCCTCTTGTTCACAGCCTCTGCATAGGGGTGTGTCGTTTAACTTCATGTTATAAAGGTGCTTTCTCAGCTGGCAATGACCAGTAAGAATTCCTGTCGCGAAGCGCAGGTTCTTCCTGGACATTCCCAGGTAGATCATCGTTGTATCCTTGTCGGGGTATCTGAGCAGATCCCTGGCCAACGGACCACTATGAGTTTCGTTCCACAGTTTTTTAAATTTTCTGTGGGTGTTTTCTTTAATTATTAGCATATTTGCTGAGGTCGGCAGTCTGTTAGAAAGGCCAGGTCCAAGTATACATAGACTGGCTGCCTTCTTAGCCAGACTGTCAGCTTTCTTGTTGCCTCTGCACTGTGCATGCCCTTTGATCCAGCATAGAATGACACTGTTCATGCTGGAGGCGCCCACAAGTGCTTGATGGCATTCCCATACTGATCCTGTTATTATTTTGTGTCTCTGTAGGGCCAGTAGTGATTGTCTACTATCATTGTAGATTCTGATTGTTTTTCCCGTTATTTGTCTACGGAAAATTTCTTTTGCGGCTATAGTTATTCCCGCCAGTTCTGTTTGTGTTATACTGGCTTGTTTGTCCATAGCCCATTTAATTGAATTTTCAGATTCCTAGAGTATACCCCACAACCTGTTCCGTCTTTCTTTTTCGATCCGTCTGTGAAGATGTTAACTGTTCCTTCACTGACAGCCTCATTGCTACTGTTGGTGTGTATTGCATAGGGTCTATCAAAGATGAACTGTGGAGAAATACCATCTGCGCTACCTGCAGAAGTGGCATCTGTTTGATTGCCTCATTCCACAGCCGGCATCTGGTCGCTCCACATTCTACGTTTGGCTATATACCAACGGATTTGAGACGTGCCATAGTAGTTAGGGCCACCTCTGGGTGATGGGGGATGCAGAGTACGTAACATAGTTTTACCTCCACATCCACGTAGTGGATTGGAAGTATAGTAATAGTAAAGAAATTTTCAAAATTTTTTAAAATTTCACAATTAAAATTAATTCAAAATTTACTTTGATGTGGTAATTTCAAAGAAATAGTTTATTTTTCTTTATTAAACAATATTCTGTAATGGTACAATTGGCCTTGTAAGTCATGGACTTCTTTCGTGAATCTCTATACTGACAACTCATAACATTTGGGTCTAGTTTTAAAAAATTTACAATTAGTCCAAAAACACACACAATTCTGGAAGATAATATTCTGTGATTAATTCATGCTGTTGTACTATAAGAATTTATGCTGAACATCCGCAAATTATTTTCTGTTAAACCCACATATTACATCGAAGAGATGGTATGACAAAGACATACTTAGTGGGTTAGGGAAATCGTGTCCAGTTTATATTACTTATTTTTTCCTATTTAGGAGAAAGCTCAACATATAATCCAGTTCAAGATCTCGTCATAATACATAAGTGTGCCTTCAAGTCAATATCTTTTCGTTCCAGAGAAAAGGTGAGCACAAAAAAAGAGTCACAAATAGCTATACACATCGACCTACAGACAGACCGACAGAAAGAGTTGCAAACGAGGATTCACAAATACCGCATTATTTAATTATTAAGTTTATTTGCAGCAATGTATTTAATATTTGGTTCGACTAGGCTATGGTCTAAGCACACAGGCGCAGGGCGGTCACCCTCATTTCAAATAATGGTTTGATTTAATTTTCCTAGGCGATATGCGGTGCGCCAATCTGGCCATATAGTAATGGAATCGTTTTGAAAATTAATAATTTTCAATGAAAACTTTACTGCTCTTTCCTCAAATATCATTTCTTATATTAAATTCCCATTAAAAAATGTTTTTGACTAAATGCCATCTAGGAAAATTTATTTGACTCCAACAGCCGGAAAATTTCTGATTCCAAAATTTGTAAACATTTCATAGAATAAGGATTAAAGACACTTGGTATTACTGTTCCACAATTATATATAATTCTGAAACAGCAATACCAAGTATTTTTAATCCTTGTTCTATTTAGTATGTTTCACCAAGAACCTACCGCAGACTCAGTTCAATTAATCAAACATTTCAAATAAATTTTTATGAAAATCGATTCTGTTGTTGTCGGTTCCGAGGTTCTGATGATTTTCTGGCTTTATTGACTCCACTAACTAGAATTATAGTTTTTCTCTGTTTAAACTGCGGCGCTTATAAAGATAGGAAACGTGCATCCTTGTCTCTGATTAGTTTTGCACGCCAAGTTTACGCAATCACTCAGAACAGATTTATTGTCAGGACCGGGAAATACGTTGTTATTTAAGTAATAAGAAAATGATATTACTTCCCTCGCATACCGAAGGGAAGTATTGTATTCGAGAAAAAATCACCCTCCGAGATTTTTACGGATTCTGACGTTTCAGAACACGTAGGTTACGAAAATATAGGTTTTTCAATTCCGTCAGTCTGTCTGTCTGTCTGTCTGTCTGCCTGCCTGTCTGTCTGTCTGTTGGTGCATTTACTAAAAAACTACTTGACGGAGAGCAGTGAAATTTGGCAGGTAGTTGACGCTAGTGTCAGCGCAGAAATGGTAGAAATTTCACTGGAAAATATACAGGGTGGACCGTCTAAACGAAATAAATAGTGAAAAAAATTTTTTTTGCTCGAATTTAAAATTTCCACGTTTCATGACGCGCCAATCCTATTTCGGGCAAAAAAATTTTTGAAAATTTTTTCACCAATATTTTTGAAAACATTTTTACCAAGATGAAAAAAATTTTTTTTTGCTCAAATTTAAAATTTTCCAGTTTCATGACACGCTAAACCTATTTCTGAAAAAAAAATTTTTTGAAAATTTTTTTCACCATTTTTGAAAAAATTTTTACCACTAAAAAAAATTTTTTCTTTGTTCAAATTTAAAATTTCCACGTTTCATGGCATTCTAAACCTATTTAAAAGAAAAAAGTGTTGGAAAATTTTTTACCAACATTTTTGAAAAAATTTTTACCACTAAAATAGATGGAATGTTTTTTTCTTTATTCAAATTTCCACGTTTCCATGGCATTCTAAAATTATTCAAACAAATTTAAAAATGTTTTTGAAAAATTTAAAAAAAAAATTGAAAACATGTTTAGGTAATCTATTTATCACTATTATAGAATAGACGAAATATATATATTTTTTTCAAATTTAAAATTTCCACGTTTCATGACATTTAAAACCTATTTCGGAAAAAAAATTTGGCACATCCTTTCACCATTTTGGAAAAAAAAATAACACTAGTATAGAGCGAAAAATTTTTTTTTGCTCAAATTTAAAATTTTCGCGTTTCGTGACATTCTAAACCTATTCAAAAAAATCGGTAAATGTCTTTACACAGAACTTCCCTCGTTATTTGTGCATGGCGGTCACTCTAAAAAATTAATAATTACGAAATGACATTGAGAATAATAATCGGAATATAGTTATTGCTATTAATACAAAGAAAACTTGATAAGTTTTGGTCAAAAAAATATACAGATTGCTCATCCAACAGCAAAAGCTCAATACTAAATAACAGGTGCCACATATGGCAGGCTTGCGCAAATGCCTTTACAAATGTCCACCATGACTGAATTATTTCTTGGGATGACCACCCTGTACATTTTTCAATAAAAGTATAATAGGTGTATATGTCAGATATTATTGCCATCCGTCACATCAATCCAACATTCGCGCATTGGAGTGGAAGTATAGTGGTGGTTAGAAAATTTCATTTTTATTTTAATTTTTCAAAAATGTTGAAAAAAAACATTAAAATTTTTTCTTCTGAAATAGGTTTAAAATGTCATACGTAGACATTTTTAATTTAAGCAAAAAGGAAAGTTTCCGTCTATTCTATAATAGTGGTAAAAGAAGTTTAAGATTTAAAAATTACATATTTTTTTTAAATAGGTTTAGAATGTCATGAAACGTGAAACTTTTAAATTTGAGTAAAAAAAGTTTCCGTCTATTGTAGTGTTAATTTTTTTTCCAAACTGGTAACAAAATGTTGCAAACATTTTTTTTCTGAATTTGGGTTGGAATGTCATGAAACGTGGAAATTTTAAATTTGAGCAAACCAAATTTATCGTCTATTCTATAGTAGTGATAAATAGATTAAAAATGTTTTCAAATTTTTTCAAAAATTTTTCAAAAACATTTTTAAATTTGTTTGAATAGTTTTAGAATGCCATGGAAACGTGGAAATTTTAAATCTGAACAAAGAAAAAAAATTCCATTTATTTTAGTGGCAAATTTTTTTTCGAAATTTTTAAAAAATTTTCAATTTTTTTTTTTAAATAGATTTAGAGCGCTATGAAACGTGGAAATTTAAAATTTTAAGAAAAAAATTCGATCTATTTTAGTGGTAAAATTTTTTTTAAAAATGTTGGTAAAAAATTTTCTAACATTTTTTTATTTTAAATAGGTTTAGAATGCCATGAAACGTGGAAATTTTAAATTTGAACAAAAAAGAAAAATTTTTATAGTGCTAAAAATTTTTTCAAAAATGATGGTAAAAAAAATTTTCAAATTTTTTTTTTTTTCAGAAATAGGTTTAGCGTGTCATGAAACGTGGAAATTTTAAATTTGAGCAAAAAAAATTTTTTTTTCATCTTGGTAAAATTTTTTTCGAAAATGTTGGTGAAAAAAATTTTCAACATTTTTTTTTCCCGAAATAGGACTAGCGCGTCATGAAACGTGGAAATTTTAAATTTCAGCGAAAAAAAATTGTTTTCACTATTTATTCCGTTTAGACGGTCCACCCTGTATATGTTCCAGTGAAATTTCTACCATTTCTGCGCTGACAGTAGCGTCAACTACCTTCCAAATTTGACTGCTCTCCGTCAAGTAGCTTTTTAGTAAATGCACCAACAGACAGACAGACAGACAGACAGACAGACAGACAGACAGACAGACAGACAGACAGACAGACAGACAGACAGACAGACAGACAGACAGACAGACAGACTGACGGAATTGAAAAACCTATATTTTCGTAATCTCCGTATTCTGAAACGTCAGAATCCGTAAAAATCTCGGAGGGTGATTTTTTCTCGAATACAATACTTGCCTTCGGTATGCGAGGGAAGTAAAAACAAAGTTTTGAAATTTTTTTAATATGTTTTAACCACCACTATACTTCCACTCCATTACGTGAATGTGGAATTGAAAATGTGACAGATGGCAATAATATTTGGCATATGCACCTATTATATACTTTTATTGAATAATGGCATCCCAAGAAATAATTCAGTCATGGTGGACATTTGTAAAGGTATTTGCGCAAGCCTTCCATATTTGGCACCTGTTATTTAGTATTGAACTTTTGCTGTTGGATGAGCACTCTGTATATTTTCTTGACCAAAAGTTATCAGGTTTTTTTGTAATAATAGCAATAACTATATTTCGATCTGTATTCTCATTTTCATTTCGTAATTAATAATTTTTTAGAGTGACCGCCATACACAAATAACGAGGGAAGTTCTGTGTAAATAACTTTACCGATTTTTTTTTTAATAGTATTAAGTAATTTAGACGCAGAAAATAATTTATTGACAACAACAATTCATTTATATTATAATAGAACATCATAAAAAAACAAAATAATAAACAAATCAGGGATTTCTTGCATAATACTTAAATAATTCCAATACACCCCCTCAAGACATACATTATTATTACAATTTAAACAGTTTCAAGTCTTAATTCTTGAATACATTTGTCATGTTATTCTTTTGGAAGTGACTATTAATTTCTTCCTTTTTTGTTGAATAATTTATCTTTTTACTTTGCAATTCTCCTGGTGTTTTTACTGGATTACATTGACTCATTTTATATTTTTCAAGCAAATGAAAGTAGATATGGCGTCACCTGGGCCAGACAGCGCCCTCTATGACAGACGGACATTTTCGGAACTACGAGAAAGGTTCGTGTCCTGGCTAAAGGTTTGTGTCTCGGCTAAAGGTTTGGATCTCGGCTAAAGCAAATATGGAATCTATATTACCAACAGGAAATTCAAAATGATGGGAAATTCAAAATATGGAATCTGTATTATCGACAGGAAATTCAAACTGAAATCTGTATCACCGACAGGAAATTTCAAATGGTGGGAAATTCAAATATGGAACCTGCATTACCGACAGGAAATTCAAAATATGGAATATGTATTAAGGACAGGAAATTCAAACTGAAATCTGTATTACCGACAGGAAATTCAAAATGGTGGGAAATTCAAATATGGAATCTGCATTACCGACCGAAAATTTTAATGCATATGTGTAGAGGTTATTTGAAGGTCACAGACAAGTCTCGACAGGTCTAGAATGTACGCGTGTATCAAATTACATTTCCTGGAATTTACGTGCAGGTATGCGAGGTATCAAATTACATTTCCTGGAATTTACGTGCAGGTATGCGAGGTATCAAATTACATTTCCTGGAATTTTAACGAACAATTCTCGACAAGTCCAGAATGTACGTGTGTATCAAATTTCATTTCCTGGAATTTTAGAATTACATAACGGAGCTACATGGTAACAAACATTCGAAGGAACCTCCTGTATATAATAATACAAAATGATTAATCCGATTCAATTAATATGCATTGTAGTAATAAGTATATATGATTAGCAATTTCCGTAACCCCCTGTATATAATAATACAGAATGATTATTCCGAATCAATCAATGCATTATACTAATAAGTATAGGAAATATAAAAATACCCTATAAGACATTTTCCGTAGTCCCATGCATGTGACATAATGATTAATCCGAATCAATGCATGTACTAATAATTATAGGATATACAAAATGTATATGTCCACAACAATTTCCGTAGCCCCCCTGTATATAATAATACAAAATGATTAATCCGAATCAGTCAATCCATGTACTAATAAGTATATATGATTAACAATCTCCATACCCCTCTGTATGTGACATTTTTTAAAGAACCTGCATGAAAGTTTATCAGAATACATAAAAGATGAAATGAGTTACCCTATTCTTCCGAATCAATCAATGCGTTATAATAATAAGTATAGGAAATATAAAAATACTCTATAAGACATTTTCCGTAGTCCCATGCATGTGACATAATGATTAATCAGAATCAATCAATGCATGTACCAATAATTATAGGAAATATAAAAATACCCTATAAGATAATTTCCGTAACCCCCTAATAATACAAAATGATTAATCCGAATCAGTCAATGCATGTACTAATAAGTATATATGATTAACAATCTCCATACCCCTCTGTATGTGACATTTTTTAAAGAACCTGCATGAAAGTTTATCAGAATACATAAAAGATGAAATGAGTTACCCTATTCCGAATGTATGTATTGAGTAAGTAGAAAATACCATTTAAATAACTACTTTAGTTCAATAAATGCAACAAAATAATAAAATACCCTGTATACGACATTTTTCGTGCTCCTCTATACGAGTCTCAATTAAAGAACAGACCTCGAGAATGCATTAAAAGCAAGCTAGATGTGTGCGATTAATATCCATATATCATTTACACTACACCGCGTAGGTAGGTTGATAACATAAACATCTTGTAAGAAATTTTATTTAAGTCTGTACAAATAATCTATTTTATCACACTAAGGGAACACCTAGGGACTTCTTATTTCAGAATTCTCTGAATAAAATTTATCAGAACGCATAAAATTAGATGAGCCCGACACGTCGCCAATCGCCTATCACCGTGTGAATAGATATTTTTCGTAAACAATGGTGAAACTAGAGACGAAAACCGTTAGAACATACAAATTTCCACAAATTAGCTCGTTATCGCCATGTGAATGGGTATTTTTGCATAAACATGGTACAAGACACCCGTGATAAGAAGAAACGTTAAACCCGAGAACGCAAAATAGCGGTGAGAAGAATTTTTCGTAAACAACTAAGTAAATCATATTTCACGGTCAGATTAGAGACGCAAATTCGTTAGAACTTACATGTCGGAGAGGAAAGATTCAAATTAATTTCAAACTCGATTATCAATGAAAACCTAAGTAACATATATTTAAGACTGGCCCACTAGTAATCGAATCAAAACAATTAGCGCAATATTTTGAAACCCTGCTATTAATTGTATGCAAAAGACGCGTGCCTTATGTCATCTACACCGGGAGATAAATATGTGAAATGTACCAATTCAATTACATTATATTTGGAGTTATTCATTAGATACATGCTTTAAAGTATGAAATTTGCATATATTGGGACTATATGAGGTATACCAATTTAACTACTTTACACCTAGGATTATTCTCTAGATATATGGTTTAAAGTTTGAAATATTCATACAGGGGAGACAAAAATATGTGAAATATATCAATTCAATTACTTTTCGTTTGGGGTCATTCTTTATATGCTTTAAAGATTAAAATATGCATACAGGGGTGACAGAAATATGTGATATACTAATTTAATTACTCTGCATTTGTGTACAGGGAGATTTAGATATATGGTTTAAAGTTTATAAAAAATATATACATTAGGACTATATGAGGTATGAAATATGCATACAGGGGTGACAGAAATATGTGATATACTAATTTAATTACTCTGCATTCGGATATATGCTTTTAAGTTTGAAAAATATACAAGGGTCATACGAGGAGTATAGTCATGTGAATCAACGACTCAGAATGTTCCCACACGGGGTGCTATTTAGAGATAGCCAAAGGTTATTTAATTTTAGAATTGAAAACTGAGCTGCTGATACAGGGTGGCAAAGGATCAAGTTCATAATGCACGTGTTCATAGGTTAAATGAAAGTTATACAGATTTCCAAGAATTTTAAAATTGCATAACTGAGCTACTACGAATCATTTTAATCTCGCCGTTGACAACTTTCGCCGCTAGATGGCGCTTATGTTTAAATTTGCAACTCGCCGATACTTTAGGGCTCTTATCTATATTTAATATTGGTAGTAGTATCATTTCCTCAGTCTATTGATTGCTGTTACCTGAATAAGTTGTGTTCGATACAGTATTTTCGATCAGTGCTAAAATGGAAAAGTTTATTATCGTGAAGGATACCCTGAAGAAGGCGAAACGTTTCAATCTGACGGGCCGCAATATAGAGTTTAAGATTAAACCAATGCCGGCTAATGGAGAACCTGTGAGCTGGGTGAGAACGGCCGTTAATCAAATTGTTAAAAAAGCTACCGAAAATCTTCAGCCTAGTGATCTAGTTGGCTTCAGCTTCTGTAGTAAAGACTTTCAACGTGGTAATGGCTGGCTTCGTTTTCGTCCTGCGGCAGAAGTGACTTATGACGATATCTGGGACGTTATTAGCAGTATTTATCAATCCAATTCTACAGGCCTCAATACAGAAACCTTCTGTCTATCCGTAACGTCAGTAAGGTTACCAGCTGGAAGCGGAAGGTCTCGAACATATAATAATTTCGAAGAGGAATGCAATATGCGTAGTGGAATTGTTACTATAAACAATAAAGATAATATGTGTTTGCCTCGTGCCTTAGTGGTAGCTATTGCATACATTACCAAGGACCCTATGTGGAATAAGATACGCAAAGATACCGGAAAACTCCAAACTCAAAGAGCACTTAGATTGGTAGAGGAATCCGAAGTTGTTATACCTATTGAAGGATGCAGTATACCCGAACTGGAAAAGTTTCAGCATCATCTACAAAATTATAAAATTGTGGTTTATACGTATGGTAACAAAGGTCGTGATATAATGTTTGAAGGGGCTAATGAAGGAAAAAAACTTAATCTGCTATTTCACAAAGGACATTTTAACGTGATTACGTCTTTAACATCTGCCTTTGCATGCATATATTATTGTGAAGAGTGTCATGTACCTTATGACCATAAGAACAAACATAGGTGTGAACGTACATGTCCCTGTTGCTTACAAATACCTAATTGTCCATCGACTTTGAACGTAAAATGCCTTGACTGTAATAGGTCCTTTAGAGGTGAAAATTGCCGTGATAACCATTTGAGGGAGGGTTCTCTAGGAAAAGGAACCGTCTGTAGTCAAATTAAACTGTGTACGGACTGTTTGAAAACAGTGAAAAACAACCGGAAACATACATGTGGCGAGATATTCTGCAAAATTTGTAACACACACGTACCTCAAGATCATTTATGCTATATACAACCTGATAAAGGAACCCCAAAAACTAAAGACACTCTATTTATATTTTACGATTTTGAAACGATGCAGGACAAAGTTTTAGAAGACGGCAGTAACATTCATGAACCAAACTTATGTGTTTTTAAGCAATGCTGTGACAAATGTATTGAAAAGGATATTAAACTTTGTAACAAGTGTGGTGTAAAACAGCATATACTAAAAGTAAATCCTGTTAAGGTCTTCACGCAGTGTGTTCTTGACCAACGAAAATTATTTAAACAAGTCATATGTTTAGCCCATAACTCTCAAGCATTTGACGGACAATTTATACTTAATTACATTTTGACTCATACAGACCTCAACCCTGAATTAATTATGAGAGGAACCAAAATTATTTCGATGGTGATTGGAAATGTAAAATTCATTGACAGTTTAAATTATTTCCCGATGCCTCTCTCAAAATTACCAAAAGCTTTCGACTTAGGCCCAGAACTTAGAAAAGGCCACTTCCCGCATCTGTTTAAT
Source organism: Stenurella melanura (assembly GCA_963583905.1). Lineage (NCBI taxonomy): Eukaryota > Metazoa > Arthropoda > Insecta > Coleoptera > Cerambycidae > Stenurella > Stenurella melanura. The sequence goes on from OY757317.1 coordinate 45,757,351, forward strand.
ACAGAAGCAAATAAGAACTACATAGGCAACTTACCACCTATCGAATATTACAGCCCTGACACAATGAAAACAGAAGATCGTGAAAAGTTTCTAAATTGGTACGATGAACATAAAAACGATATCTTTGATATGCAGCGGGATTTAGTGGAATATTGCGTATCAGATGTGGAAATTTTGACCCGTGCATGCTTGAAATTTCGTCAACAAATGCTTGAAACCACCAACGTCTGCGCATATGGCGAAAGCTGCACAATAGCCGGTTGTTGCAATAAGGTGTTTAGAAGAAATTTTCTGAATCCAAACACAATCGGTATTATTCCTAAAAACGGGTACAGATGGAGGGACAATCAAAGCAAAATAGCCATTCAGTGGTTAGTATGGGAAGAACGCGAACGTCAGATTAATATTATCCATTCTGCTAAACAAAAAGAGAGCAAAATACAGGGTGTTAAAGTGGACGGGTATTGTACCGAAACAAATCAGGTGTTTGAGTTTCATGGTTGTTATTACCACGGATGTCCGGTATGTTTCAAACATAACAGATCCGAATCATCACACGACAACCCTACAGAAACTATGAATTCAAAGTACGAATCTACCATTGCTAAAATAGAAAGACTTAGAGAGCTAGGATACGACGTAGTCGAAATGTGAGAGTGCAAATTTCGTAAAATGTTAAAGGAAAATGAAGAAATTTCCGATTATTCCAAAAACCATCCATTAGTTATCCAAGCACCGCTTATTGCGCGAGATGCTTTTTATGGAGGAAGAACGGGAAATACATTTGAATATTACAAGTGTGGGCCTGATGAATCAGTTTTATACACCGACATTTGCAGTCTATACCCATATGTTTGTAAATATGGAAAATTTCCTATAGGGCACCCTAAAGTCTTCGTCGGAAAAGATTGCGACCAGCTAAACTTAGAAAATACAGACGGGGCGATAAAATGTAAAATTTTGGCACCTAGAGATTTGTATCATCCTGTATTACCTTTAAAATTGAACAATAAATTAATTTTCACTTTATGTTATCCATGCGCAAAAGAGTCGCGAGTGGGTGTGTGTACACATAATAATGAAGAAAGATCGCTAACAGGAACATGGATTATCGACGAGGTATTAAAAGCCGTAGAAAAAGGGTACGAAATACAGGAAGTTTATGAGGTTTGGAAATATGACACTCAACAATATGACAAAGACCACGCAGGACTATTTACAGACATGATGAATAGATTTATTAAAATTAAGCAACAATCATCCGGTTGGCCTTCTAATTGTGTAACGCAGGAACAAAAAGATCATTCTCGTTCTCTCGCGAAATTAATTTTAAACAGCTTTTGGGGAAAATTCGGACAGAGAGAAAACCAACCTAAGTCTAAGATTCTCAGAGATCCCAGTCAACTATTTGGCGTGCTTACAGACACCACTATCCACATTAATTCAATGCTACCAGTAGGAGACGAAGCACTTATTATCAATTACGAGCATAGAGAAGAGACATACCAACCACTATCAACCGTAAACGTAATGGTTGCAGCGTACGTCACAGCACAAGCGCGGCTAAAATTATATTCCTATCTGGAAAAATTAGGTGAAAGTACTATGATACTGACAGCGTCATTTATGTGTCAAGGCCCGGCGAATACGAGGTACCCACAGGCGAATTTATTGGTGATATGACTGACGAACTAGAATCATACGGTTCAGGTAGCTACATTACAGAATTTGTGTCGGGAGGTCCCAAAAATTACGCTTATAAAGTGTATTCTACACATGATAATGATGAAAAAGTGGTGTGTAAAGTAAAAGGTATTTGCCTGAACTACGCGGCTTCTCAGCTGGTAAATTTTGACACTATAAAAGACATGGTTCTGAACGACACAGCTCCTGTGTACATAGTATCCAATAATATTCGAAGAACAAAAGACCACGAAGTGATAACAAAATCAGAAACAAAAGTGTACAGACCCAACTCTACTAAAAGAAAGTTCTTTGTTAATCACTCATCTGTTCCTTATGGACATAAAAAATCTAAGCCTTAAATTATTGTTTCCTGTATACCTGTTAGATCACAAGCGACACAACTAACTTTTTAAAAACTTTATTTAAAATTAAAGGATAGTACGTACTATCCTGGTAATGAAGTGAAAGCAACAAAGTGAGTATTATAACTATACATTATGGTTGAAATGAGTTTAATAACTATGCTAAGTGAGTATAATAACTATGCTAAGTGAGTATAATAACTGAAGTACAATTGCTGCGTTACATATATTTATAACTTTAAAAATGCTGACTTGAAGAGTCTTAGAACAAAGGAATATTGTGAACGAGCCTGTGAATCAGGTGATGTTGACTTAGCAAAAGGAGCAGCTGCCATATGTAATATGATACGCCTGATAAGGCTACTTTCATATGACTCTAAATATTGTAAGTCACTTGGTAATATTTTATATAACAACTTCCCCCTTATAGAAAAAGTTGGTGATTATACAGCAACTTTTGAAATTGAAATTAATTGAAAAATATGAAATACAAAGTACAATAAAATGTGACAAAAATGTAAAAGGTGCAAAAATGTAAAATTGTAAAAGTATAAAATGTAAAAATATAGAATATAAAATAGTAAGCGTAAAAATGCAATACAGTGCATGTAATAAAAGCATAAAAACATATTGAAATAAAATTGAATAAATTTCACTGAAGAGTCTCAGTACAAAAGTTTATGAAAGGCACAAAACTGTTTAATTAAGTTCTATGTCTTCGGATTCTTCGTCTTCTCTTCTTAGTGGAGGTCGTCTTCGTTGAGGGAGTAAGCTAGTAAATGTCCTGGAGAGTTTACTAGGTCTCGGAGGAGCTGGGGGCGATGTGGAGACATCGGTGGTTGAATTTCTTCGGTGTATTCTATATTTATAGAATAGGTACACAAATAATAGTCCAAAGATTAAAACAATTATTAAATAAGTGAACCAAGAGATGTGTTTGGTAATGAAGGGTTCATTTATTAGATCGTCTAAGTCTTTTGAATACTGGTCCAGCTTATGTTTAGCGATTTCGAGGTCCTCGGTGTTTAAATTGTTCAACTTTAAAGGTTTTAGATTAGGCACTCGAATGTTTTCGGGAATTTGGCCACAACACTCAAAAGGGACTCGAATTGGGTGATTATTGTCTTCTACACTGGTAAAGTCACTTGTGCTAGCTTGGATTTTGGTAATACCTACAAAAGCATAGCAATTTGATTGGAGTCTAATAATTGAATTTTTGGAGATTGTGTCAGTCGAAATTATTTTGGGACAGTTAATGGTCACATGTAAAGGTTCCGCGTTTATCACTAACCACTTGTTTCCACCTAGTTCTTGCACGTTGTAACCTTGACTGATGATAAGTGACGTCTGGCAGTTTTCGGGTAGTGTGTCGAGGTTCTTGAAGAGACGGGCTTCGCATATGGCATTGTTGTCAATTGGATATGCAAATAAATTTGAGCATAGCTTGGTATTAGGATAGATTGGTTTGCATTTTTCGAGGTCTGCGATGGGTATGAACATCAAAGAATCATCATCTCTCGCGATATATTTTTGAGAAGTTGATAAAATGTGAAATAGACCAGTTCTATTATCCAGAATAGGAATGGGAAATAGTTTGAAAACAGAATATGTTTGAGGGTCTATTAGTGGTATGTCTAATACAAATATTAATTCTGAATTTACCTGAAAAGCTTTTAATTCAATAATATCTAAGTATTGTGAAACCTTTGATAATTTAATCGGTAATGGTAAATTATTCTTTTGCAAGTTTTGTGAAATCTCTTGCAAAGAGTTTACTAAATCTTGGGGATTGATGATCGATGTATGAATTATTTTGAGTCTCGCAAAAGTGATAGAATTTAAAATATCGTTTAAATTGTCCTCGATAAATAAATAGCTTGCCATGAGTTGCTCGCAAATACTTAAGAATTTTAATTTTGTATAAGCTATTCGCGTTTCGCCTTCGATTTTTAAGATCTGTTTTTCGATTTCTTTTATATCATTATTAAATGTCTCTTCGTCAATTTGTAATTGTCGAACAGTTACATTGAAATTCTTTATGACTGATGTTGTGACTGAAATTTGGTTTTTAAGTAAGTTCTCCAATTGGTGTTCGTCATTATTAAGTTTATTAATACAGTTTAGATAATATTCGCCGTCTTCAGCATCTAGATTGCCGGTGATTGATTTAAATATTGAACCTATACCGTTCAAGAGTCCGCGTTTGTAGCGTTTCGTGTCGAACAGTATTTCGTCGAATTTATTCTTTATGGACTTAGAAATTTGCGTTAATAGACTAAGGTGTGTTTTAACTTCACTTGTGAAGGTTACCATGTCTAAATATGCCGGGTCAAGAGTAATGAAGATTTTATCTAAGATTTTGTCGTTCCTGTCAATAGCTGTCTTGAGTGTGGAAATGTTCTTATGTACTAGTAACGTCCATTTCTTGTGGGAGATTACAATGTCAGTGTCTCGGTGGTAATACAGTCCGATAGTGTTGTTTATTGGCGTTATTGAATATTGGGATACTGCTGATCCGAACAGCAAGAGAAACCTGAAAATAAAGTTTAATTTTCAAAATAAGGTTTCATCCTGTCAAAGTTAACTTTAGTTGTCTGGTCTGTTTCTGGGTTAGATAAAAGTGCTGAATTTTTAAAGATTTCTTTAATTTCGAATGGGCCGTTAAATTTGTTTTGTAATTTGTCTTTGATCTGAGATTCTTTTACATAGACTTTGTCTCCAATTTGGTAATCTGGTCGTTTTCCGGGGACGTGTTTGTCAAAACGAATTTTGGCTTTCGCTTTTTGGTCTAGCGTACGACTACGTGCTATTTTATAATAATGCGAGATTCTATTGTTGAGGTCTCTAACATACTTAGTTATTAGTTCTTTTTGATTGTACAACGTTTCGGGTGGTCTACAAGATGTGTGTCCGAATACTAATTCGTATGGACTAAAACCATGAGTTTTGTTGACCGAATTATTGTAGCAGATTACCGCGTACGGTAAAATAGTCAGTGGGTGTTCGTCGGGATTTTCGGCTTTATGGACCCTAATCATTTCAGCTAAGGTAGCATGAAATCGTTCTATCGATCCGTTAGATTGAGGGTGTCCTACGCTTGAATACGTTAGTTTTATATCGTATAAGGTACAGAGATCTTTTAATAGTCTATTATCAAATTCGCCACCATAGTCACAATGGACTCTCAAAGGGGTGCCATAGTGCTGGAAATATAGTAGTAAGGTGTTTACTACGGATTTTGCAGATTTATCTTGTATAGCATAAGCTTGGGTAAATTTAGTTAACTCGTCGCGAATAGTAAGAGCATAATTTCGAGTTGGGGTTTGGAATATGTCGATGTTAATTCGTTCAAATGGCGTTCTTGGTGTTTCCGTAATTACTAAAGGGCTAGTCATGTTTTTGCGATATACTTTATTCTTTTGACAAATTTCGCAAGATTTGATAAAGTTTTCGACATCTTTAGATAATCCTTGCCAATTATATTTATTTTTAATTCTCCGCATTGTTTCATTTATTCCGCGGTGAAGATTATTTTTACCGCAGTGATGCTGGTCTAAAATGATCGGGATTTGATCTTCGTCGGGGGTCTGAACGATATTTTGGCATATTACAATTTTTAGGTCCTTTTCTGCGAAAATAAACGATAGCATTTCGAGAATAGGGAGATCTAAGTTGTTTTCAACGTAATACGTTTTGGAAAGATCTAAAAGTAACTTTTCTTTTATCGATTTAATATCGAATGGTAAGGGAATAATAAAATTTTTCCTGTACTTGACCGATTAGCATGAGGTTATGATGTTTTTGTGTTCTTTATCTGAAAGCTGTTTGTTTGAAGTTTTGCTTTTAGAATAATATATTAAAGATTTTATTTTTTATGTTAGAATTTCTGTGCGATTTATTGTTCAGTTGTTTCGTCAATGTTTTAATGATCTCAGGCTTCACCATTTTTTCATATTCAGTAAAATTATTTGTTTTTTTTTCTTCTGGAAGACGTATTGTATACGTATTAATTATTGTATTGTAAACGATGTACTGATTGAAATAATACGTTCTAGTTTTGGTTACAATTGAATTTTGAAAATATCTCGGTCCGTTTTCTTTTTGAGTGTTATTATTAAATTTAATCTTTTTGTGTTACATGTAAAACGTATATAATGAGACATTATAAATATTACAACACAAAGCGAAGGAGTTAGGTATCGCACAATTCTTGATAATATGTTTTTATTTAAAACATACAAGACGTGCTTCTTATACGAAGGTTTAGATTACTGAAAATTTCTTGAATTTGGTTTAAGTATATCATATGTCATTTTTATAATAAAATTAAATTGATTAAAATTATAATTAAACTGTTCAATGTTTCTATTTCCTACAATTATTAAAACTTTATTGAAGAAAAGAAAATTATTGAATGATTTTTCGATGAAAGAGAAGTAAATTAAAAATATCTGTTTATAAATTAAAATGGTTTTAGAATTCATTTAAGTTGGTATGCAAGTTTCCTTTATAAAATTTTAAAATATTTAACTTAATTATAGATAGTTAAAATTTGAATAGTTGACAAAAGGTAAACGATGTAAGATGGTTACAATTAAATACAGCTAGTTTGAAATATTGACTTGATTGAAATATTTTATCTGGTCAATAAAAATAAATTCCTACAACATAGTTTTTGAAATAGTTTGTTTCCAAAAATGCTTTTTTTGTATATAATATTTGATTTCGTTTTTTTTTGTTTTTATGTTTCAAGAGTCGATATACGGTTGAGACAAAACCAGGTATCATAAATTCAATTTAAATATAGATCTAAATTTTTGAACAGGCTCGAATTTCAGATTTGAAAATTCTATAATTTTAGGTATTGCTTTAATAGTTAAAAATAGATTTTCCTCGTTTGATCTCATAACCTTATGTGGTTTATAAAACTTTGTTTTATTTTGATTACGAGAAATTGTGTGATTGGTTCTTAAATTATTCTTTACATTATTAGGCATTTTCCTAATTCTCAGTTTGTTAGGTATTCTGTCGATTTCAAATGTAGTTTTTGAATCGAATGTCTTTCTCTTAGGAGTGAATATTTTCGTTCGTAATTTCGAATTATTTTTCAAGGTGTTAAAATCTACAGTTGTCAAATTAGGTTTTTTGGTGGTATGCGATTTTGTATCCGAAAGAGAATTATTTATTAGTTGGTTGGCATTGTCATTATTAAGATTAAAAATTGATTTAAATTTTTGTATCGGTTCCAGTTCTAAGTCTGAAAAATTGATAGATTTCGGGATGGTATTTGCGTTGATTACTGTTGTGAAAAATGCTCCGTTTTCATTTACTTTAATAAGAGCATTAGGTAAACGAACTGTCTCTTTTTCCTGAGCTAACAGTATAGCTTCAGTGTTCCGCAAATTACATTTTAATTCAAATCTTTTTTCCACACGTGGTCCTATGGAAATTAAATTTTGATTTTTGTTTTCATGAGGGGTTTTTGAAATTGGAGTTTGAGAATTACTAATATTTTTTATTGGTGGTTCCGGTAGATCTCGATTTACTTCAAAAAGAGGAACAGTTTTAAAGTTAGTAATTAACTTGTTGTTATTCATGTCAATAACGCATCTATAATGTTTGAAAAAGTCGGCTCCTAATAATCCGTCGAATTCGATGTCTAAATCGCAAATGTATACTTTATGCGGATCATTAGCTGTAAAAGGTATAAGAACAGATTCGGTTATCGCAATTTTTTGTTCTGTTATACCTTGTATAACAACGTTCTCGGGAGATCTGCGCTTATAATTTTCGGCAAGTTTTGGTTTAAATATTGATATGCCTGCACCGGTATCGAGTAACATTTTGAATCTATTTGTAACGTCTTTAATATAATAGAGGTTTTTTGAATTTACAGTTAGAGATGGATACGAGATTACATTAAAATTTGTTCTAGATGGTTCAGGGACGGACTGGGGTTGTCCTTTAAATTCATGGTTTGAATTTGGCTCGACATTTGGTCGATTTGGGAATCCGGTTGTTGCGTTGGAGTATCTGTAGGATACTCCGGGCCTTGGTAAAAATCCGGTTGATTAAAAGAATAATCCGTATGAGGGTTTGGTGAATAATCGAAACAATTTTCGTATTGATTTGGTGGGTAATCAATATGATTCTCGTATTGGTCTGGTTGATTATAAGCATGTGGATTTTGATAATCCCCATTACCAGTAAAATATTCTTGGGAATGTACCTCATTATTAAAATTAGAATTATTTTGGAAATTTTCAAAACTATCAAATTGTTGGTAGCTTTGATCACAATAAGAATTATAATTGTCATAATTTTGTGCATCATAGTAATTATCAAAATTAACATGGTGAGTTTTTTGAGAGTTTTGACGGTTAAAATTTGAAGGTTGTTGATTGGGAGGTCTCTGTTGATAATTTGGATTAGGTCTTATCACAGAAGGCCTGTTTTGTTGTGGAGAATTATTTTGTGAGAAATTTTGTTGGGAGGCAAAGTTGCCTGGGCTATAATAATTTGATGGACTTTGAAAATTTGGCCTAGAAAATTGTTGTAAATTGGGCCTAGGAAATTGTGTTGGAGTTCCACCAAAATTGTTTTGCCTGTAGTTGGGATTTTGCTGTGGAAATTGCCTTGCGCGACATTCATTAAAATTATGTCCATTTCTTTTACAGTAGTTGCAAAACTGCTGTGAATTTGGACGTCTTTGCTGGGTTTGCACGGAATTTTTGTTAACTGATTTATTGGGAAATTTTTGTGATTCGAAATATGAGAGTTGAAGTTCTCGTTTAACTCTACTAATAGCATCTAACATATTTCTGGGGTTACCTGCACGAATTATTTGACCTAATTTGGGTTCAAGTCCGGTAAGTAACGTATTCAATGTCATCGTTTCGATAAGGCGTGATTGTGCATTTTTCTCCTCTAATGTCAAGGATTGTTTTTGCACAGCGGCGTGCATTTTGGCGTTATGAGTTTGAAGACGAGATATAAAAATAAGTGCGGTTTCGTTCTGCAGTTGATGAACTCTTTGCAGATCTTGTATAAGCGCTGTTAGGTCGCGTGAATCGCCATAGTGCGCCTCGAGCAAGCTTTTTATTTCTGCCCAAGTAGCAGGGTTTCGCGAATTTATGAGTTCTGACGCTTTTCCGCGAAGCTTATTTTTTATATGTAGAGTCACTAAAATTCTCTGATCATCTACTGCCATGCCTTGAGCATGAACACACGCAGAGATAAATGTATGCAAAAATATGGGGTTCCCATCGAACTCAGGTATTATAGAAAAGATTTCACTTAACTTGTAGGGTTCGATGTTTACTGTTTCATTCATTGTAACGTTCTGATTTTCGTTTCCAGTGACTTGATTGTCAGTCATTTTTTAATAGGTTATTATTTAACTTTTAAAGAAAAGGAAATTTTAATTAATTAAAAAAATTTTATGAGGTGAAAATCAGAATGATACTGCACTGGTGTGACAAATGTTTCACAAACTTATGATTTACTGATTAGCTTGGAATGCGTTTCAATGCAAAATAAATGTTAACTCTGAAATATTTCTGTGTTGTAAAATTTGAACTTGAAATCTGATATATTTGAATGTATTAAATTTCTTGATAAGTTTAATGAGACTTTCGCTAATCTGGGTTATAGAACTGCTGTTCTTTATATTACGTTACGTAAATTGAAATAAATTGAATGAATGGTTTTGAAAAAATGTTAAATATAAAGCACAAAATAAAACGAGATGATTCTTATTTGTACTTACATCAACGTTTTCATCTCCGTGGAGTCTTGTAGTTGAATGCGATTTCGTGAAGCTAGCTCCGTCTGTCTGGACGTCGAAAACACCAACTTGTGTGACCAGGGATGATTTCTTACTTGCTAAAGTTTTGTTTCTTGTTGAGTGATTGCTTCTTGTGGTTGCTTCTTAAAATTATTTGATTGTTGAAATGTTGCTTGTTGCTTGAAAAATTGTTTCTTTGATTGTTGAGTTGTTGTGTGCTGTGTCCGGGTTCTTTTTCTTCTTAAAGAATTGAAATTCACCACTCCTGCCCTAAAGTTCTCCTTGTTCTTCCAGTCTTTCCCTCCAGTTAGGCACCTTTTTGCAGATGTTCTCCTTATTCTCTCGGGTAGTTTCTGGTAGTTAGGCTCCGGTACAGGGTGTTTTGAAGATCCTTTTCGACTGCGCCAAATTTTGTTAGATCACAAGCGACACAACTAACTTTTTAAAAACTTTATTTAAAATTAAAGGATAGTACGTACTATCCTGATAATGAAGTGAAAGCAACAAAGTGAGTATTATAACTATACATTATGGTTGAAATGAGTTTAATAACTATGCTAAGTGAGTATAATAACTGAAGTACAATTGCTGCGTTACATATATTTATAACTTTAAAAATGCTGACTTGAAGAGTCTTAGAACAAAGGAATATTGTGAACGAGCCTGTGAATCAGGTGATGTTGACTTAGCAAAAGGAGCAGCTGCCATATGTAATATGATACGCCTGATAAGGCTACTTTCATATGACTCTAAATATTGTAAGTCACTTGGTAATATTTTATATAACATACCTACTGATGTAATAGTTTTATATGTACCCTGTATATTTTTGAAATACATTCTGTAAATTATATATTACTTGTAACTCTTTTTTAACATTGTTTACCTATTGATGTACCATGTATATTTTTAAAATACATTGTGTAAATTATATATTACTCGCAACTCTTGTGTAACATTGTTTACCTACTGATGTAATAGTTTTATATGTACCCTGTATATTTTTTGAAATACATTGTGTGAATTATATATATTACTTGTAACTTTTGTGTAACATAGCACTAATTTAAATATATTTTTATTACGTGTATATAATTTTCTGTATTATACCATTCCTATGATTATAAAGTTTAATAAAATAATTTTATCCTATTATATGGTATTATTTAAATAACCTGCAATACCCTAACATTGTTTTTATTTCTTTAATAAAACAAGTAATCAGATTAACATAAACCCCGAAATAAGGAGTCGAGCGTCAATATTTGCCTGAAATTCTAATAATAATAATAATAATAATAATTAAATGTGTAACAAAACCTTTTTGATAAAAAAAAACCTAGTAATCGTGTAATGTTGTTGCAGTTGTAAACCGACAAACTCGCTAGCTACCTATAACCCACTTAATCATAAATATATTTCTTTTATGTATCTAATTATGGTGCTTTTTAGTTATTTTTGCGTAAACCAAGTACCATGGTAAGAATTTGGTATTTCACCGATGACCAGACTTGATTAGAGAAAGCGTTGTGTTTCCCGCAATTCGCCACATACTTGACATATGAGGATACAGGAACGTATGAAAAGTTTAAAACAATAAGAAATAGAACTGTATCAAATCCTACACATTTTTATCTTTGACGACACATGTATTTTTTTGTTATGGATTTATAAAAAAAAAACACCGAAACAAGCAACGCATATTTAAGACTGAATGAAATCTCCATTTAAAACAATTAGCTATCGTTTACATCGTACATCTTTATTTGAAATTCTATAACCTAGTATAAAACTATTTAGATAATTTGTGGGCGAAGAAATGATGCAATCTACTTTATGCATTAACAACTCGCGGACACTATATTTTCTACATACGCATGCTTTATTATATCAACTGTTTAATTTATGTATGCATACAGGGGTGCCAGAAAATATGGGAGGTATTTTAACTTATTTTCTATGCATTTGTGTATTGTAATATTAAATTACCCTATTTATTTTGCCCTACTTAACCCCCAACCCTTCACCCAATTCATCACAAAATCCTGTTCTTATAACATTTCATTCTATTTTTATCAAAAATTACCCTGTTAGGTTGGATAGTATTTCAGGCATATAGCGCCAGATATTAAGTTATTAAATTATCCTGTTCCCAAAAAAATTACCCTGTTTCTATATTAAAGTACTCTATTCTTATAAAAATTATCATGTTCTTACAACATTTCACTCTATTTTCATCAAAAATTACCCTGTTAGGTTGGATAAGATTTCGGGCATATAGCGCCAAATATTAAGTTAGGTTAGATGCTCTCCGCTAGGTTAGATGGGATTTCGGACTTATAGCGCAAAATATTAGGATGGGTTAGGTTTGGTTAGACGCGCGTCTAACCAAACCTAATGAGATTTCGGACTTATAGCGCAAAATATTAGGATGGGTTAGGTTTGGTTAGACGCGCGTCTAACCAAACCTAACCCATCCTAATATTTTGCGCATGGATAACATAAAGTGAAAATTAATTTATTGTTCAATTTTAAAGGTAATACAGGATGATACAAATCTCTAGGTGCCAAAATTTTACATTTTATCGCCCCGTCTGTATTTTCTAAGTTTAGCTGGTCGCAATCTTTTCCGACGAAGACTTTAGGGTGCCCTATAGGAAATTTTCCATATTTACAAACATATGGGTATAGACTGCAAATGTCGGTGTATAAAACTGATTCATCAGGCCCACACTTGTAATATTCAAATGTATTTCCCGTTCTTCCTCCATAAAAAGCATCTCGCGCAATAAGCGGTGCTTGGATAACTAATGGATGGTTTTTGGAATAATCGGAAATTTCTTAATTTTCCTTTAACATTTTACGAAATTTGCACTCCCACATTTCGACTACGTCGTATCCTAGCTCTCTAAGTCTTTCTATTTTAGCAATGGTAGATTCGTACTTTGAATTCATAGTTTCTGTAGGGTTGTCGTGTGATGATTCGGATCTGTTATGTTTGAAACATACCGGACATCCGTGGTAATAACAACCATGAAACTCAAACACCTGATTTGTTTCGGTACAATACCCGTCCACTTTAACACCCTGTATTTTGCCCTCTTTTTGTTTAGCAGAATGGATAATATTAATCTGACGTTCGCGTTCTTCCCATACTAACCACTGAATGGCTATTTTGCTTTGATTGTCCCTCCATCTGTACCCGTTTTTAGGAATAATACCGATTGTGTTTGGATTCAGAAAATTTCTTCTAAACACCTTATTGCAACAACCGGCTATTGTGCAGCTTTCGCCATATGCGCAGACGTTGGTGGTTTCAAGCATTTGTTGACGAAATTTCAAGCATGCACGGGTCAAAATTTCCACATCTGATACGCAATATTCCACTAAATCCCGCTGCATATCAAAGATATCGTTTTTATGTTCATCGTACCAATTTAGAAACTTTTCACGATCTTCTGTTTTCATTGTGTCAGGGCTGTAATATTCGATAGGTGGTAAGTTGCCTATGTAGTTCTTATTTGCTTCTGTATTAAACAGATGCGGGAAGTGGCCTTTTCTAAGTTCTGGGCCTAAGTCGAAAGCTTTTGGTAATTTTGAGAGAGGCATCGGGAAATAATTTAAACTGTCAATGAATTTTACATTTCCAATCACCATCGAAATAATTTTGGTTCCTCTCATAATTAATTCAGGGTTGAGGTCTGTATGAGTCAAAATGTAATTAAGTATAAATTGTCCGTCAAATGCTTGAGAGTTATGGGCTAAACATATGACTTGTTTAAATAATTTTCGTTGGTCAAGAACACACTGCGTGAAGACCTTAACAGGATTTACTTTTAGTATATGCTGTTTTACACCACACTTGTTACAAAGTTTAATATCCTTTTCAATACATTTGTCACAGCATTGCTTAAAAACACATAAGTTTGGTTCATGAATGTTACTGCCGTCTTCTAAAACTTTGTCCTGCATCGTTTCAAAATCGTAAAATATAAATAGAGTGTCTTTAGTTTTTGGGGTTCCTTTATCAGGTTGTATATAGCATAAATGATCTTGAGGTACGTGTGTGTTACAAATTTTGCAGAATATCTCGCCACATGTATGTTTCCGGTTGTTTTTCACTGTTTTCAAACAGTCCGTACACAGTTTAATTTGACTACAGACGGTTCCTTTTCCTAGAGAACCCTCCCTCAAATGGTTATCACGGCAATTTTCACCTCTAAAGGACCTATTACAGTCAAGGCATTTTACGTTCAAAGTCGATGGACAATTAGGTATTTGTAAGCAACAGGGACAAGTACGTTCACACCTATGTTTGTTCTTATGGTCATAAGGTACATGACACTCTTCACAATAATATATGCATGCAAAGGCAGATGTTAAAGACGTAATCACGTTAAAATGTCCTTTGTGAAATAGCAGATTAAGTTTTTTTCCTTCATTAGCCCCTTCAAACATTATATCACGACCTTTGTTACCATACGTATAAACCACAATTTTATAATTTTGTAGATGATGCTGAAACTTTTCCAGTTCGGGTATACTGCATCCTTCAATAGGTATAACAACTTCGGATTCCTCTACCAATCTAAGTGCTCTTTGAGTTTGGAGTTTTCCGGTATCTTTGCGTATCTTATTCCACATAGGGTCCTTGGTAATGTATGCAATAGCTACCACTAAGGCACGAGGCAAACACATATCTTTATTGTTTATAGTAACAATTCCACTACGCATATTGCATTCCTCTTCGAAATTATTATATGTTCGAGACCTTCCGCTTCTAGCTGGTAACCTTACTAACGTTACGGATAGACAGAAGGTTTCTGTATTGAGGCCTGTAGAATTGGATTGATAAATACTGCTAATAACGTCCCAGATATCGTCATAAGTCACTTCTGCCGCAGGACGAAAACGAAGCCAGCCATTACCACGTTGAAAGTCTTTACTACAGAAGCTGAAGCCAACTAGATCACTAGGCTGAAGATTTTCGGTAGCTTTTTTAACAATTTGATTAACGGCCGTTCTCACCCAGCTCACAGGTTCTCCATTAGCCGGCATTGGTTTAATCTTAAACTCTATATTGCGGCCCGTCAGATTGAAACGTTTCGCCTTCTTCAGGGTATCCTTCACGATAATAAACTTTTCCATTTTAGCACTGATCGAAAATACTGTATCGAACACAACTTATTCAGGTAACAGCAATCAATAGACTGAGGAAATGATACTACTACCAATATTAAATATAGATAAGAGCCCTAAAGTATCGGCGAGTTGCAAATTTAAACATAAGCGCCATCTAGCGGCGAAAGTTGTCAACGGCGAGATTAAAATGATTCGTAGTAGCTCAGTTATGCAATTTTAAAATTCTTGGAAATCTGTATAACTTTCATTTAACCTATAAACACGTGCATTATGAACTTGATCCTTTGCCACCCTGTATCAGCAGCTCAGTTTTCAATTCTAAAATTAAATAACCTTTGGCTATCTCTAAATAGCACCCCGTGTGGGAACATTCTGAGTCGTTGATTCACATGACTATACTCCTCGTATGACCCTTGTATATTTTTCAAACTTAAAAGCATATATCCGAATGCAGAGTAATTAAATTAGTATATCACATATTTCTGTCACCCCTGTATGCATATTTCATACCTCATATAGTCCTAATGTATATATTTTTTATAAACTTTAAACCATATATCTAAATCTCCCTGTACACAAATGCAGAGTAATTAAATTAGTATATCACATATTTCTGTCACCCCTGTATGCATATTTTAATCTTTAAAGCATATAAAGAATGACCCCAAGCGAAAAGTAATTGAATTGATATATTTCACATATTTTTGTCTCCCCTGTATGAATATTTCAAACTTTAAACCATATATCTAGAGAATAATCCTAGGTGTAAAGTAGTTAAATTGGTATACCTCATATAGTCCCAATATATGCAAATTTCATACTTTAAAGCATGTATCTAATGAATAACTCCAAATATAATGTAATTGAATTGGTACATTTCACATATTTATCTCCCGGTGTAGATGACATAAGGCACGCGTCTTTTGCATACAATTAATAGCAGGGTTTCAAAATATTGCGCTAATTGTTTTGATTCGATTACTAGTGGGCCAGTCTTAAATATATGTTACTTAGGTTTTCATTGATAATCGAGTTTGAAATTAATTTGAATCCTTCCTCTCCGACATGTAAGTTCTAACGAATTTGCGTCTCTAATCTGACCGTGAAATATGATTTACTTAGTTGTTTACGAAAAATTCTTCTCACCGCTATTTTGCGTTCTCGGGTTTAACGTTTCTTCTTATCACGGGTGTCTTGTACCATGTTTATGCAAAAATACCCATTCACATGGCGATAACGAGCTAATTTGTGGAAATTTGTATGTTCTAACGGTTTTCGTCTCTAGTTTCACCATTGTTTACGAAAAATATCTATTCACACGGTGATAGGCGATTGGCGACGTGTCGGGCTCATCTAATTTTATGCGTTCTGATAAATTTTATTCAGAGAATTCTGAAATAAGAATTCCCTAGGTGTTCCCTTAGTGTGATAAAATAGATTATTTGTACAGACTTAAATAAAATTTCTTACAAGATGTTTATGTTATCAACCTACCTACGCGGTGTAGTGTAAATGATATATGGATATTAATCGCACACATCTAGCTTGCTTTTAATGCATTCTCGAGGTCTGTTCTTTAATTGAGACTCGTATAGAGGAGCACGAAAAATGTCGTATACAGGGTATTTTATTATTTTGTTGCATTTATTGAACTAAAGTAGTTATTTAAATGGTATTTTCTACTTACTCAATACATACATTCGGAATAGGGTAACTCATTTCATCTTTTATGTATTCTGATAAACTTTCATGCAGGTTCTTTAAAAAATGTCACATACAGAGGGGTATGGAGATTGTTAATCATATATACTTATTAGTACATGCATTGACTGATTCGGATTAATCATTTTGTATTATTAGGGGGTTACGGAAATTGTCTTATAGGGTATTTTTATATTTCCTATAATTATTGGTACATGCATTGATTGATTCTGATTAATCATTATGTCACATGCATGGGACTACGGAAAATGTCTTATAGAGTATTTTTATATTTCCTATACTTATTATTATAACGCATTGATTGATTCGGAAGAATAGGGTAACTCATTTCATCTTTTATGTATTCTGATAAACTTTCATGCAGGTTCTTTAAAAAATGTCACATACAGAGGGGTATGGAGATTGTTAATCATATATACTTATTAGTACATGGATTGACTGATTCGGATTAATCATTTTGTATTATTATATACAGGGGGGCTACGGAAATTGTTGTGGACATATACATTTTGTATATCCTATAATTATTAGTACATGCATTGATTCGGATTAATCATTATGTCACATGCATGGGACTACGGAAAATGTCTTATAGGGTATTTTTATATTTCCTATACTTATTAGTATAATGCATTGATTGATTCGGAATAATCATTCTGTATTATTATATACAGGGGGTTACGGAAATTGCTAATCATATATACTTATTACTACAATGCATATTAATTGAATCGGATTAATCATTTTGTATTATTATATACAGGAGGTTCCTTCGAATGTTTGTTACCATGTAGCTCCGTTATGTAATTCTAAAATTCCAGGAAATGAAATTTGATACACACGTACATTCTGGACTTGTCGAGAATTGTTCGTTAAAATTCCAGGAAATGTAATTTGATACCTCGCATACCTGCACGTAAATTCCAGGAAATGTAATTTGATACCTCGCATACCTGCACGTAAATTCCAGGAAATGTAATTTGATACACGCGTACATTCTAGACCTGTCGAGACTTGTCTGTGACCTTCAAATAACCTCTACACATATGCATTAAAATTTTCGGTCGGTAATGCAGATTCCATATTTGAATTTCCCACCATTTTGAATTTCCTGTCGGTAATACAGATTTCAGTTTGAATTTCCTGTCCTTAATACATATTCCATATTTTGAATTTCCTGTCGGTAATGCAGGTTCCATATTTGAATTTCCCACCATTTGAAATTTCCTGTCGGTGATACAGATTTCAGTTTGAATTTCTTGTCGATAATACAGATTCCATATTTTGAATTTCCCATCATTTTGAATTTCCTGTTGGTAATATAGATTCCATATTTGCTTTAGCCGAGATCCAAACCTTTAGCCGAGACACAAACCTTTAGCCAGGACACGAACCTTTCTCGTAGTTCCGAAAATGTCCGTCTGTCATAGAGGGCGCTGTCTGGCCCAGGTGACGCCATATCTACTAATGAATAATATATCTTGTTTGATTACTGAAGATATATTTATCAGTTTGATTTATTTATAAGAAATGAAGAAGCAACCAAAAAATCATCAACATAGATCAGTAATAATAAGATATTTTTACCACATTTCGCATAATATATACAACTCTCCGCTTTTGTTGGCTTGAGTCCAAAACTCTCCAATTTTCTTGATAATTTTGCATGCCATTGTCGAGCAGATTGTTTGACACCATAGAGAGCTTTCTTTAATTTACAATCCTCAGATTAAATTGATCTTTTCCAATAATTACTTTCTGGAGAGTTCATAGCATTATCTAATTCAGTTTTAGCAACTCTAGCAAATATATTATCATCTTCATTATAATCACATTCAAACAATGTTTCTTTACTTCACAGTTACTAGCTCTGAAAACAATTTTCTGGGACGACCTCTCAAACCTGGTTTAATCAATGTTGGTCTTACACGTCCTCTCCTTTCTTCTTTTGACTCTATACGGGAAATTTCATGGATAAAAAATGGAATGTCTGATGATCTTTCATCTTCTTCATTAATTTATTGACCTTCTTCTGATGTTTGTATTGGAATTTCTGTCTCATTATTATTTCCAGATCCAGAGCTATTAATTCAACCCATGATCTGTCTTTGTTTTCAGAATCGTCAGCAGTCAGCTGTTCAATTTTCTTTTTACTTCCCTCGCATACCGAAGGGAAGTATTGTATTCGAGAAAAACTCACCCTCCGAGATTTTTTTCGGATTCTGACGTTTCAGATCACGCAGATTACGAAATTATAGGTTTTTCAATTCCGTCAGTCTGCCTGTGCGTCTGTCTGTCTGTCTGTCTGTCTGCCCGTCTGCCTGTCTGCCTGTCTGCCTGTCTGTTTGTTGGTGCATTAACTAAAAAATTACTTGACGGAGAGTAGTCAAATTTGGTAGGTAGTTGACCCTACTGACAGCGAAGAAATGGTAAAATTTTCACTGGAAAATATACAGGTTGGACCGTCTAAACGGAATAAATAGTGAAAAAATTTTATTTTCGCTCAAATTTAAAATTTCCACGTTTCATGACACGCTAATCCTATTTCGGGAAAAACAATTTTTTGGAAATTTTTGAAAAAAATTTTTACTGCTAAAATAGTTGAAATTTTTTTTTTCTTAATTAAAATTTAAAATTTCCACGTTTCATGGCATTCTAAGCCTAATTTAAACAACAATTTTTTTGAAATTTTTTTTACCAACATTTTTGAAACTTTTTTTACCACTAAAATAGATAGATTTTTTTTTTATTTCTTCAAATTTAAAATTTCCACGTTTCATAGCGTTCTAAATCTATTTATAAGAAAAATTAGAAATTTTTTTTACTCCGTATTTACGGACGGACGGACGGGCGGGCGGACGGACGGACGGACGGACGGACGGACGGACGGACGGACGGACGGACAGACAGACAGACTGACGGAATTGGAAAACCTACATTTTTTTGTAATTTACGTGATCTGAAACGTCAGAATCCGAAAAAAACTCGGAGGGCGATTTTTTCTCGAATACAATACTTCCCTTCGATATGCGAGAGAAGGAAAAATTAACATTTTTTAAAAATTTTTGAAAAAATTTTACCAATAAAGTAGATGGAATTTTTTTTTCTTTGTTCAGATTTAAAATTTCCACGTTTCCATGGCATTCTAAAATTATTCAAACAAATTTAAACATGTTTTTGAAAAATAAAAAAAAAAAATTGAAAATATGTTTAGGTAATCTATTTATCACCACTATAGAATAGGCGAAATATTTTTTTTTGCTCAATTTTAAAATTTCCACATTTCATGACATTCCAAACCTATTTCGGAAAAAAAATGCAACATCTTTTCACCATTTTGGAAAAAAATTTAACACTAGAATAGAAGGAAAACTTTTTTTTTACTCAGATTTAAAATTTTCACGCGTCATGACATTCTTCTAAACCTATTTCAGAAAAAAAAAAATTGAAAATGTTTTTCACCAACATTTTTGAAAAATTTCAAAAAAAATTATATTTTTTAACCACCACTATACTTCCACTCCATTACGTGAAAGTGGGATTTAAAAAGTGACAGATGGCAATAATATTTGGCATATGTACCTATTGTACTTTTTCTGAATACTGGTATCCCAAGAAATAATTCAGTCATGGTGGATATTTGTAAAGGTATTTGCGCAAGCCTTCCATATTTGGCACCTGTTATTTAGCATTGAAGCAATCTGTATATTATTTTGTCCAAATGTTATCAAGTTTTCTTCGGAATAATGGTGATAAATATATTCCGATTATTATTTTCAATGTCATTACGTAATTATTATTTTTTTAGAGTGACCGCCATGCACAAATAAAGAGAGAAGTTCTGTGTAAATACCTTTACCGATTTCTTTTTTACAATCTTGTTTTTGCAATCCTCTAATATTTCATTAAGCTGCGCATTCACAACATTTTTTAGTGTGCGAAATGCCGTCTCAAGTTTCTATAAACAACGCGCTATTTTATGGCAAGTAATTTTAATTCTCTCAACCCCTATCTTACATTTGTTACACAAACCTAATACAGTAAAACTGAAAATTGGGGTGGCTTGTCAACTTAGGGGTAGTTAGAAAAAAGGTTGGAATTCGAATTTTGCACTTTAGGGAGGGGGTTGCTTCAATCCCTTGGGTAAAATGAACCTCCCTTGGTCAAGGATTACTCAATTTATTCACATTCCTGAAAAAAAAAGACAATCCGGCAAGCCCTAGTAAGCCTATTTAGGGATAATTTGAGAAGGGTAGGAAAATAGATATTGTTACCGTCGTGTTCACCGCCCTCGGAAACGGGGGGGATAAATGTCTTATACTGCATTCGCAATACTTTTGGGGTCTTTGTTGCAACTTTTGCATGGACCATAATATCGAACATTTTTAATAACGATTATGTTTTCTCTTTTTAGGAGTTAATATGGCCTCTACTCAGATCCTAGTCTACATATTGACAGTTAGTACAGTACTGAGTGTCTCACCAGTTCCTCTCGACATTGCACTGCCACACGACTACTCCGTAATTAAGTACCAACTACACCTTCATCTACCACCTGAAATTTTCACATTGAACAGTACAGATTTTTTTGGGAGAGTTAAGATTCGCTTGGTATTCAAAGAAAAAACTGATTGTATAAAGCTACATATCAGTCACAATTTCATTAAAGTCAACAAAGTTTTTTTCAATAATACTTCCGTCAATTTAACTAAAGATTATATGCATAACCATTTTAATGATATTGTTACTATTTATTTTGAAAAACAAGTAAAAGCTAGTTCAGAAGTCTATGAACTTGAATTTGAGTACAACGGAAATATGGATCTTGAAGATACAGACACTCGCAGTGGTCTCTACAAAAGCAGTTACATCAACAGAAACGGCATTACCAAGCACTTAGTGGCAACCCAGTTTGCTTCTACTTATGCACGAACAGTTTTTCCCTGTTTCGATGAACCAGGATTTAAGAGCATATTTGACTTTTCAATCACATTTCCCGATGGTTTCAATGTGATCTTTAACACTGAACAGGAGAGCAACAATCTGAAAGATGGGTAAGAGGTTATAGGTTCATTCATGTTTAGTAAAATATTAAATTAGAAATAATGTTTTAATGTTTATATCATAGTCGTAGCAGAGAATCTAGAGTCCGCTACGATGCATTTTAAAGGAGGAGGGATAGACACCTTCTATAAGCTAGGTAATTTGGTCGCCGAGAGGCTGAAATGTACACAAAGGATATGTAATTTCCTGTTTTTCATATTAAATATTAGATATTGAGTATGTGAATATTATCTACTAAATGTCCAAAATTGTACTTTTAATTTTCTTCTCTTCTACAATTATCAACTGTATTATAACATTTATAACGTACGATTTGGCAGATATTATATGCATATTGGAATTAGAATCTTACATTTTTTTACCAACCAACGGTTTCATTTTTTTAAATTGACAAAATTATAAGTATGGTTGGAAAAACCTAACACTCTGTAGAGATAACCCAGTCAAGTTGTACGTTATATCCGCTGTTGCAGTTTTGTGCGGATAATTATCGCACAATATCTGGCCACAGCAAGAGATAAATGAGGAGGAGGTTACCGTAGGGCCTTTCTGTAGTAAACTTCACTCAAGTATACCGCTGCCTACTTATTCTCTTTACTTTTGTTATTATTATGGCCTCAGGTAGAAGCCTCACTGAAGTAAGGTGGCGTCGGAACATATACAGGGTGGAACAATAGTGCGTCGGACCTCGATATCTCGAGTTCTATGATAGCTAGAAATTTTTTAAAAAATTGCAACTAAATTAGATAAAAAAATGTTTATAACTGAAATTATTTTTGAATGTACAAGGCAAGCCAAGACGAAATTAGAGAACCTAATGCCTTTCTTTTTAATGGAATGCTATGTATATCAGTACATTTTTTGAAGCCACTATCTAGGCTCTATTCATTCCTATATTAGCATTGAATATCTGCCAACCACTTGGATGTAACGAATTTTTTTGTTGAAATAATACAATCTGCAGATGGATATTAAAAAAATCACCACAGTCACAATTATGGGTGTTACCAAAATCTTATGTGAATACCAGTCACGAGAGATCTAATTAATGTTTTTGAATCTTTTTCATTTCCTTAAACTGTACAGGGTGGCCAAAAATTATTTTTTAATTAAGAACTTTTTAAATTGAATATTCTCAATTTTCTCAAATGGAACAACTTGTATATTTTTCAACGATGTGATGTAAAATAAAAAGCGAACATTTTTTGTAAGTACTTCTGTATGGCTAACCGCAACCATTTTCGTTTTATAAATAAATATGTGTCAAATTCAAGAATAAACTTAAAAATAGAGGTTCTCTCAAATAATTCATTAGAAAAATTTATAATAGGTGTTCGACGTGTTGCCCATTTTGATTGACACACGTCTTTATGCAATTTTGAAATGAGGCCATTTAGTGGGACCATTTCTTCCAATCCATTGAAATGAGTAAATAGTATTTAACAGGTCTTTTACTGTAATGTTGTTTTGTAGGTACATTTTTTTGGCGGCTTCGTTATTCGACAAGCAATAAAACCTCAGTTTGGCATAAACTGTCGTGTACAACGGAGCACACTTATTGTTGGTCGTTAGTTATAAGTTGTATTAAATTCAAAATACTTGGAATTTTACTAAATGAATTTTAATAAAGTAGAACTTCTAGACATTACTTTTGTTTTGGGCGAGTCAGACAGAAATTCTCTACTTGCAAATAGATTTGTCATCAACGTTATCCTAAAAGAAGGATTCCTGATGTTAGCAGCTTCCAAAACTTTCTCGATCTCGAAGATTTCTGGAAACTGAAAATGTCGAATATAAAAAAAGTGAAAGAATAAAACGTGTTGTGAACGAAGAAAATGAGTTTTCTGTGGTGTTGGCAACGGTTAAGAATCCCCATGCCAGTCAAAGAGAAGTGAGCTCATTAGTAGGAATAAGTAGACGGTCTGTGGGTCGAATCTTGAAAACAAAAAGGTTGCGTGCATATCATATTCAAATGCACCAGGAATTATCTGATGGCGGTTTTCGAAAGCGCCTAGAATTTTGTAATTGGGCCAGATGTAAAACGCAAGATGATGTCAACTTTTTCAATAATGTTTTATTCACTGATGAGGCAACTTTTCATCAAAATGGATTTGTTAATAGGTACAATTTCCATCATTATGCTTCGGAAAATCCTCACTATTTTATGCAAGTTGATAACCAACACAGATGATCTATAAACGTTTGGGGAGGAAATATTGGAGTACATGTAATAGGGCCACATTTCTTTGATGGTACATTGACTGGAGATAATTATCTTCATTTTTTGGAAACTATCTACCGCAATTATTGGTAAATCTCCCTGAAAGAATTCGAAATAGGATGTGGTTTCAGCAAGATGGTGCTCCACCACATTATTTAAATGCAGTTAGAGACCACTTAAATAATACCTACCCACATCAGTCGATTGGAGGAAATGAACCCATAATGTGGCCAGCTAGATCCCCATCTTACAACAATGGATTTCTTCTTATGGGGATACGTAAAGGAAATTGTTTATAGAGACACGCCAACAACAGTACAAAATATGAAGGAAAGAATAATAACTGCCTTTAGGTCTATCACACTGGCAGTTTTGGCAACGGTGGGAATCTCATTTCAAAAGAGCATAGAGATGTGTGTCAATCAAAATGGGCAACATGTGGAACGTTTATTAAATTTTTTTCTACTGAGTTATTTGGAGAAGCTCGTTCAGTAATGCATAGGCTAATGCAAGGCCCTACGCCAATAGGGCAGCAGCATGGAACAGAGCACCAAAAGCTATACTTAGAGCTGAAGGCGGATCCCATTCTAGGAATGCCCACGGACATTACAATCCCAAAGTCTAACTTTAATAAAAATTTCAAAATCATAATACCAGACAGGGAAGACTGGACAAACGGTCCTCCAATACCGGCACAAACAGTCTGGTATACAGACGGCTCTAAGACAGAACAGGGAGTTGGAGCTGGGATTTATGGGATAAGATCAAAAACGAAAATCCCGATAAGTCTAGGAAAATACGCCACAATATTTCAGGCTGAAGTGGCCGCAATACAGTGGTGCGCAAAGGAAATCATCAGGCAAGGAACTGTAATCAGTCGATTGCCATTTTTTCCGATAGCCAGGCTGCGCTAAAAGCCATCGGTTCCATGCAAGTTGAATCGAAACTTGTATGGGACTGCATAAATACCCTTATAGACCTAGGAAGTCAGAATAAAGTGACCGTAGCGTGGGTACCAGGACACAAGGGACACAAGGGAAATGAAAAGGCTGATGAACTGGCCAGAGAAGGCGCAGATAGCGCCCTCATAGGACCCGAACCCTTTTGTGGTGTGGCCAAGCCATGCATACGAGCATCCATTAACAAATGGGTGCAAACCAAATATCTGGAATGGTGGAACAATTTCCCACGACAGAGAGAGGGTAAAAAGTTCATTAAAGAACGATCGGCCAAATTTACGGAGGACCTGTTATGCCAAAATAGAAAGGCCATTAGAATAATAGTGGGTCTTCTAACCGGCCACTGCCGACTCAATAGACATTTGAGTCTAATGGGTCTGGCAGAGGACGCAACATGCAGATTCTGCCAAGAGGCAGAGGAAACCTCAGTCCACGTTTTGTGCCATTGTGAAGGCCTTGCTAGACTGAGATTCCAACTACTTGGTGAGGAAAAACCAAGAGCTGACAGCTACACTAAGGGGCCCTTATCAAGACTGTGGAGTCTGATACAAAGGACAAAACTGGATAAGGAGCTCTAAGGAAACCAATCAGGAGCACCACAATAGATCCATGGGGGTTGCGGTGGTCAAGGCCAATCAGCCATCTCCTCCTTCCTAAACTAATCTAATCTAATCTACTAGTTATTTGAGGAAACCTCTTTTTATAAGTTAATATTTTAATTCTTTAATTATTGCTCAATAAATCGAATTAGTTGCAATTAGTCATACGGAAGTTCCTACAAAAAATGTTCGTTTTTCATTTCTATATCACATCGTTGAAAAATATACAGGGCGTTCCATTTGAAAAAATTGAGGAAATTCAATTTAAAAAGTTCTAAATTGAAAAATAATTTTTGGCCACCCTGTACAGTTTTAGGAAATGAAAATGATTCAAAAACATTAATTAGATGTCTCGTAACTAGTATTTATATAAGTTTTTCTTAAAACGCATAATTGTGACTGTGGTGACTTTTTAATATCAATATTCTGTGGTAGTGGTAAAAGAACAAATTTTTACAGAAAAAATTTTAAATATTTTTTAAATAGATTTAGAACGCCATGAAACGTAGAAATTTTAAATTTGAGCAAAAAAAAATTTCCTATTCTATTCTAGTGGTAAAAATGTTTTGCAAAGTGTTAAAAAAATGTTTAAAATTTTGTTCTCTGAAATAGGTTTAGAATGTCATGAAACGTAGACATTTTAAATTTGAGCCAAACTTTTTTTCATCTATTATACAATGGTTAAAAAATGTATTTCGAAACAATTTTTTTTTTAATAGATTTAGAATGCCATGAAACGTGAAAATTTTAAATTTGAGCAAAAAAAAATGTTTCCATCTATTCTAGTGGTAATTTTTTTTTCCAAAATGGTAGAAAAATGTTTCAAATTTTTTTTCCCGAAATAGGTTTAGAATGTCATCATGAAACGTGGAAATTTTAAATTTGAGCAAAAAGATTTTTTTCATCTATTATATAGTGAAGATCAAATAGATGAAAAAAATTTTCAAAAAAATTTGAAAATATTTTTTTTTAAATACGTTTAGAATGAAACGTGGAAATTTTAAATTTGAACAAAGAAATAAAAATTTTCCATCCATTTTGATGGTAAAATTTTTAAAAAAAATGTAGGTAAAAAAAGGAAAGTAAGTATTGTATCCGAGATTTTTTCGGATTTTGACGTTTCAGATGACGTAGATTACGAAAATATAGGTTTTTCAATTCCGTCTGCCTGTCTGTCTGTTGGTACATTACTAAAAAAACTACTTGACGGACAGCAGTCAAATTTGGTAGGTAGTTGACGTACTGCCAGCGAAGAAATGGTTAAACTTTCACTAGAAAATATACAGGGTGGACCGTCTAAAGGGAATAGATAATGAAAAACAATTTTTTTTGGCTCAAATTTAAAATTTTCACATTTCATGACGCGCTAAACCTATTTCAGAAAAAAAAAATTTGAAGTATTTTTTCACCAACATTTTTGAAATTTTTTTTTCCACAAATGGATGAAACATTTTTTTCCTTTGTTCAAATTTAAAACTTCTACGTTTCATGACATTCTAAGCCCACTTCAAAAAAAAATTTTTTTACCAACATTTTTGAAAAACTTTACCACTAAAATAGATGGAACAAATTTGTTCTTTCTTCAAATTTAAAATTTCCACGTTTCATAGTGTTCTAAACTTATTAAAAAAAAATTTTAGAAAATTTCTTTACCAATTTTGAAAATATTTTACCACCAAAATTGATGAAATTTCTTTTCTCTCTTCAAATTTAAAAGTCCCACGTTTCATGACATTCTAAACCTATTTCAGAAAAAATATCTTTGAACATTTTTTTCACCAACATTTTTGAAAAATTTTTTACCACTAAAATAGATGGGAAAATCTGTTTTCTTTGCTCAAATTGAAAATTTTTACTTATCATGGCATTCTAAACATATTTCAGAAGAAAAAAAAATTGAAAATATTTTTACCAACATTTTTGAAAAATTTCAAAAAATGAAATTTTTTAACCACTCCACTACGTGAACGTGAAATTGAAAATGTGACAGATGGCAATAATATTTGTCATATGCACCTATTATACTTTTATTGAAAAATGTACAGGGTGGTCATTCCAAGATTTAATTCAGTTGTGGTAGACATTTAAAAAGGCATTTGCGCAAACCTTCCATATTTGGCACCTGTTATTTAGTATTGAACTTTTGCTATTGGATGAGCACTCTATATATTTTTTTGACCAAAATTTATCAGGTTTTCTTTGTAATAATAGTGATAACTATATTCCGATTATTATTTTCAATGTCATTTCGTAATTATTAATTTTTTAGAGTGACCGCCATGCACAAATAAAGAGGGAAGTTGTGTGTAATTACCTTTAGCGATTTTTTTTCAATTTAGTGGTAAAAATGTTTTCAAAAATATTGGTAAAAAAAAAATCAATTTTTTTTTCTGAAATAGGTGTGGAATGTTTAAAAATGAATTATTATTTGTTTGCTAATAATTATATTGAAACATATTCTTTATAGGATTTTGCAAACAGCAGAAAAAATAACTATCTATAACTAAAAGAAAATGTGTAAAATATTAATGAAAGCTTTGCATTCTTTCGATAACCTGAATTCCGGTTATGCTAGCAAATTAAAATCCTAAAATGAATTTGTCTAATTTCTTATTTGATAATTCTCAGTCTAACCCCAGCATCCACACAGTCCCCCTACGGCTATGTAGATTAAACTAGTATCTACATAACCCCCTACGACCATGAAGAGCTAAAAATGAGAACAAAAGCCCTAAATGAATTTATTTATCTACCTTGTCTTAAAAAATTTCCATTCTAACGGATTACATTTTCAAGAAATCTATCATTCTGTTTTTTGGAAATGCTTAGCCTTTGAAACGTTTTTTGCCCTTATTCTGGAGCTCATCAGAAAGACATAAAGCAACTCATAGAGACATTTCATGCAAAACCAAGACAATTTCTATGAATAAGTGTGAAATAATTATGTTTGACAATGACTGATAGATACAATCTCACCTATCTCTTAGCTAACTAGTATTCGAGCCTACATACTCTATGTATGTTTAATAATGAATATTTGTTTGCTTATAATTGTATTGAAACATATTTATAGGATTTTGCAAAGCAGAAAAAAACTATCCATAACTGAAAGAAAAACTTTGTGTAAAAATATTATTGAAATATTTGCATTCTTTCGATAACCTGAATTCTGGTTATGCTAGCAAATTGAAATCCAAAAAAGAATTTTTTTAATTTCTTATTTGACAATTCTCATTTTAACACCAGCATCCACACAGTCCCGTATGGCCATGAAGATTAAACTAGTATGTACATAACCCCTTACGACCATGAAAACAATTATAGGCAAACAAATAATAATTCATATTTAAACATGCATATAGGCTCCAATACTAGTTAGCTAATAGATAAGTGAGGTTGTTTTTATCAGTCAATGTCAAATATAATTATTTCACACTTATTCATAGAAATTGTCTTGGTTTTGCATGAAACATCTTTATGAGTGGCTTTGTCTTTCTGATGAGCTCCAGAATTAGGGCGAAAAGCGCTTCAAAGGTTAAGCATTTCCAAGAAACAGAATGATAGGTTTTATGAAAATATACTCCATTAGAATGAAATTTTTTTAAGCAAGGTAGATAAATAAATTCATTTTAGGCCTTTGTTCTCATTTTTAACTGAATATTCATGATCGTAGGGGTTATGTAGATAATAGTTTAATTTGCATGGCCGTAGGGGATTGTGTGGATGCTGGTGTTACAATGAGAATTGCCAAATAAGAAATTAGACAAATTCATTTTAGGATTTTAATTTGCTTGCATAACCAGAATTCAGGTTATGGAAAGAATGCAAAGATTTCATTAATATTTTTACACAAAATTTTTCTTTTAGTGATAGATAGTTATTTTTTCTGCTGTTTGCAAAATCCTATAAAGAATATGTTTCAATAGGTGTAGAATGTCATGTAACCTGGAAATGTTTTATTTGAGCAAAACAATTTTTTTCCTTATTTGTTCCCTTTAGACGGTACACCCTGTATATTTTCCAGTGAAAATTTAACCATTTCTTCGCCGACAGTAGCGTGAACTACTTACCAAATTTGACTGTTCTCCGTCAAGTAGTTTTTTAGTTAATGCACTAACAGGCAGACAGACAGACAGACAGACGGAATTGAAAAACCTATATCTTCTTAATCTACATGATCTGAAACATCAAAATTCGGAAAAATCTCGGAGGGTGATTTTTTCTCGAATACAATACTTCCTTTCGGTATGCGAGGGAGTAAAAGGCACTTGGTCCTGTAATTTCGTCTTGGCTCGCCCTGTATGTTCGAAAACAATGTCCAGTTATGGATTTTTTTATATAGTTTACTTGCAATTTTTGTTTAATTTCTAGCTATCGTAGAACTCGAGATATCGAGGTCCGACGCACTATCGCCGCACTCTGTACAGATAATCCTAAAATTAAGCGAGGGTTTTCAAATGTCTGCAATATCATATTTTGGATCTTTAATAGCTGTTATTCATTTTTTAGGTAAGTTGAATTTATTGAATAGGACAAATACGACAGATATTGCCGAGTAGTTAAGGAACTCTTTGATATCTGACTAAACAATGATGTTTGGAATCGTGCAATACATGTACTTACTTGTTTTATGTAAGGTATTATTGTGAGATTATTTTCCTGTAAGTGTTGATATTGAAACAAATGGCGTTTACTTTTCTGAGCAGAATATTGCATTTTTATCTCGCCTGCTGTAAATTTAAAATATATAGTTATGTTGTTTATCTATGTTTTTCTTCATTTACCATGTTCGTTTAAATGTACTTAAACTATATTTATTCGTTGAGATAAGAATCTAAATAAAAAATTGGTGGCGCCCTTAAAGCAAATATTTGCACTTTTGTTCATATTCTACCTTCTACCAACTAAATCTTTTTATTTCGCTTATTTAATGAGGCCAGAAGTATCTGTTAATCGCGCTCGCTCCCTGAGTGACTATTTTTGGATTAAATTTAAATAATAAAACTGATTTATGTTTAAAATGGAAGTGTTATAAGCATGTTTCACCGAAATACAGAAATACTTGCTTAATCATAGAATACATAAGGTTCAACCACTAAACTATGTTTTATACAAAGAAATAGCAATAGTCTAACAGCCTAATCTCTTTAGGGTGATTTTCACGGCGATTGGAATGAGTCACTTAAAAATATTTTTATCTTTTCAGTTTGATAACAGCAACTTTTAAGTCAACTCCGAGAATGTCCACATATTTACTTGCTTTCATAGTTTCGGATTTTACTTGCACCACTGGGACTGTTGAGGACAGAGTTCGTTTTCGAGTCTGTTCAAGAGATGATTTTGCAGAAAAACGAGATCTGGCACTTGAAATGGCACCCAAGCTCTTAACAAGATACAATAGCTTCGCCAACTATAATTACAGTCGTGCTATTGGAAAACTAGATATAGTTGCTCTCCCTGATTCTAATGGTAGAGATGATTCACTGATGGTGATGCCAAGGTAATAATAAGCCGTACATTTCACAGCAACACAAAAATAATTTTGGACATCTACTATCGAACAGAGCACCATAATTTCGACGACTCGCTGAATTCAAATTCGTAATACAATTTGCCCCATGTGATCAAAACTTCTCGTAAATATTTTTTTTTTTATTAAAATATGGTTTTTGTAAGAAAAAGTGACAGCTATCTGCAAAATTGTTGAAAGTAGAAGTGAGTGTGTTTTTGGCACGTATTCCGACCCGCCGTATTTGAACCTGACGCCAGAATTCCAAACAACATCCAAAAGTTTTTGACCGCAAAAAGTCATGAAAAATTCAGAAACTCAGCACTATGGCAGCGGTGATTAGTATACCAATGCAAAGCCGTTACCCTTGACGTGATTATACGTATTGTAATAGCCCCATTTACTCTATTTACACTACCTTGGGGGGTTATTATATTTATTGATTATACCCATGAAAATTAATGCAACCCTTTCAGTTGAGACCAATTTACACTATGTGCGACTACCAAGGAGTGCTCATCAATCTATCAATCTCTAAAGTTATACTCACAGCCTCCCTGCTTATAGGGCCAAGTAGATATCTCAATGTATGAATATCGTCTACACGCGGACCTTTCACAGAGATATGGGTGTACACATAAAAGAATATAGTTCAAAATTTACCCCAAATTTCTTTGTCACGCCTGCTGGTTCACCACGGTGATCTAACTCCGATGACTCTAGTTTCCATTAAATTACTAAATAAATAAAACACCAGCCACACTTAATCTATTTGTAAACAGAAGGAACACGAAAATAATAATCGGTTTGAAAAATATTTAAATTAAAACAAAAGAAAATGCAAGTTAAAGTTAAACAAACAAGAAAATATGCAAATTGGACCATTGTCCCGTTCTTACGTGAAAAAATTACTTCGTTAACGGGAAAATCGTTTAACATAAAACACAAACTGATTGCCAGAAGGGCCAAAGAAATAAAATACCATTAACGAGCATGAATATAATTATTTCTGGTAACTATATAACGAAACGAGTGACGAAACGCCAGTTGCTAGAGACAATTCGAGTGAGGTAAAGTTTACTTAATTTGAACTTTAATGAAAATAACTAATTTTAATACAAAATCTCAAAAACACAAATATCTATGCCCGATCAAGTAGGACGATGTCACACCACCCGACACTAATCGAAGAGTAATCTGTTTTTCCCAAAAAATTCCTGGGTCAAATTTTAGTGAAATAGGGCGGGGTACTGCGACGTTGGGATGTCACATATGTGGTACGTGGAGTTTTGCTCCTCGTTATAATAATCAACCAGTTCAATAATCACACCTTACCAGTCCTCGACTAGCTTCCTTCAATCTCAGTGTGAGTTCCCAGTACATACAGACGTACTGGTTGCCTAACTATTGGTATAGGTACCTAAGTGAACAATAGATTAATAAATTGTTAAATTAATTGTATAGTACGAGAAAGAAAACCCAATGAGTGGAGCTTATAACAAATTTGTTTATTCATATATCATTTATATACCAAGTCAATAATAAAGAAATACTTCAAATTTATAAGTATCAATTACTTTTTCTCTATTCGTTAGCAATATCAAGTGATGAATGAAAATGAGTTAAATCTAAAGGAATAAAATTTATTACACGTGAAATTCGATAATAATACCAAATGCAATTGCACGCAGTTTACAAAATGGTTATGGGTACAGAAAATTTAATATTATAACAAATACCTAGATCTGGACTATATTCTTTTCTAGATAGCCAGTTCTTGACTTTAATATAAACAAGGTAGTTTTTAAATCGTCAACTTATGAAATAATTACAATACCTACACATATATATATATATATACAACAAAATTTGTACAAGTTATGACTTACGGTTGAACTTTGAAATACCCCAAATGAAATATGAGAACGCTGAACTTCTCCCAGGAGTGGAAAGGTATGAGCGTTGAACGGTCCTCTTGTATTCTAGGGTAATCGATTGACTCTGCAAAATTTCACCTCGAACTATAACCAGTTACAACCATCTCGAAGTCATGAAAAGAAACCAACAAAAAGAAACAAAACCATCCATCATCGGTATAAGCTCCAAAATTTTTCAACTATTCCTTACTATACTAATAAGTACATCTAGTACTACTAACGCTTCTTAATAAAAATCTAACTATAAAAAGCCTAAAAGTTTTAAAATCCAAATTAATACACTATTTACATTTTCGCAAATTTATTAACTCACCCTTTTAGGGCTTAACAAAATGTCGACCATGTGCTCGACCTAACACGTGCTTTGTAGCTATACATCCAGCAATCATGCTGATCAGATTTTTCACAAATCATTATTAATAATTGGTAAATACGGAAATCCCACGATTACAAATATTTCAACAAAATTAACCAACGTGGATAAAGATTACTCTCACCAAATTTATTTACCAAGCTACGATGCAACGTCTACTCGTCTCAAAGGTCACGTCAAGAAGGAAGTATTAGAGAACCTCTAACCCCTTACAGGACAGGTGCCTAGCGCAGTCGTACTCCGCAGACGAAACGACACAAAAAAGAATTGGATTTTCATGATACCATTCGACCTAGAACAGTAATCACAAAAATGATTTATTTTAAACATAATATACAACACGACATCCGTAATTTGTAATTTGGATAGAATTCGAGAAGTTCTGTTACAGACGTCCCTTTCGATTAAGGCAACCCCGACATAGATCAACCTGTTGATCGGAGATTTGATAAGAAGTGATATAATATTACCACAATTTAACTATAAAAATGATCTCGTTATTATTGTTAGAAATGAATATAATTGAAGAAATACTAACTTATTAAAGCAAAATATATTAAGTTAAAACATTCATCGAGCTACTCCGAACAGTACTGTTCAGTGAGCGAGTATTCGGTTAAGACTGAATCGAACTCAGCCAGTGCCAGTCAGCTGATTACCGGTAGCTGTCAATTCCTATAACCTACTATGTTCGTTCTATTTATTATTATAAACAATTATTGAGGATGAAATTTAACAAGCAAATAACATAAAGGTACAGAAGGTAAGTGATACATTGGAACTAGTTGTTTTCATAGACTGAACTACTAAAGTTATGGTTATGTTAGGTTTGTTTATCGTTCCTATTTATTTCAGATACCACACTATGTATGAGAACTCTAGCAAATTACAAGGAATAATAATGTACCATACAACACTCTGATTGATTAAGGTAAAGTACTTATTTATATATTTTACTCGAAACATTTTTTAAAATTTATGTTTATTTTTAGACACAAGTTAGCTGGACGACAGTCGATAAATGTGACAACTCTATCAAACAAATTTAAGAATCAAAAGGATTACTAAAGTATTGAAATGTGAATGGAAAAACTATTAATATATGAAATTATTAACACAAGACCTTTTATTTATTTATTACTAGATGATGATATCCTTTAAATAATGAACTACCTAAAGTTAACGTATAGTTTTAGTGATTAAATTTTTATAGTTAAACATCTAACAATGCTATATTTACACATACTCCTCTAGCCAAAATGACAAATTATGTTACAACGTCTACTTGACAAAAGCAACCGTAACAGTACTTATGATTTACTTGGGCCAGTGGTCTACGGACCCGCCCTCGTCTCAAGCTTTGTGCGGACCTGGCAGCTGGCGCTCCCTGGATTCCAATATGGGACAGAACAACTTCCCACAAGTAACCATTGAACTCTATGT
This sequence comes from Stenurella melanura, assembly GCA_963583905.1. NCBI lineage: Eukaryota > Metazoa > Arthropoda > Insecta > Coleoptera > Cerambycidae > Stenurella > Stenurella melanura. The sequence continues at coordinate 45,792,154 of OY757317.1, forward strand.
TTAATATAGAGTTCAATGCAAGTAACCAATACTAAGTCGATCTGGCAGCTGGCGCTATAGGTAGTAAATATAACAAAAGGCCCCAAATATATACATCCCTTTAATCACAACTTAAAATCGTCCTATCTCTAAGCCAGCTAATTATTCCAACGAGATGATAAAACCCTTTTTGTGTTTAGATTCCTTCATAAAATAAAGGGAAGAATCTTGTCGTTAAAATCTAGTGTACAGTAAGTAAGGGGAAATTCGGACCAATCGCCACATTTATTGGTCTGTCGGTATCCTAATTAAAACATTTGTTTATTTAATCCTGTTCTCGGTTAAATGTGTGATTAATCTCGCAATTTGGCATTTTCTATAAAACGATTTAACAAAAACATTGACCCAGTCGAATTTTCTCATGACTTTGAAGTTTATGAGTTTATGGAAAGCCTTTAAAACGGTAATAAAATTTTTCCGATCTAGAACGTATACTGCCGAATACTTTATAGTATGGCCGAAAAATTCTTTGTATTTAACACGAAATGATTGTTAAAAATTATAAATTCTTATACAACCTTGTTTTTGCAATCCTCTAATATTACATTAAGCGACCTCGTTCATAACATTTTAGAGTCTGTGAAATACCGTCTCTTTCTACAAACATCGCGCTATTTTATGGCAAGTAATTTTATAATTTCTTAACCCCTTTTATTGCATTTGTTACAGTATTTTTAACGTTATTGTATGTTATATTCGTCCCTTGAATTTGAATAGGTCATCAGAGAAGACCAGAATATCACAATTGATTAAAGAATTTCGAGGATGCGAGGAAAGCTCATCTACTGTTATTGTTTTATACTTTCCAGCGATAATCTAAATTCCTTCCTGCTTGCAGTACAGTGAAATTAGCAATGATAAGGGAAATAATTCCAAATAACTTTACCTTTTGTGGTCCGACGCGTAAAATGGTGGGTTTCATATTCTATGGTCTCTCCCAGATTCATTAAAGTCACCCCTAATGTGCACATTCGATGTTATTTTCATTTTATCGCAAGGCGGTAACGATTTCGCAATCTTGAATGAAACTAGCCAAGTGAGGGCTGTGACTGAAGGAGATTTCATTTATTTAAACGATATTCCTTATTAATAAATGGATTGCAAATTGATTAAAGCTATGGCATCGACGTAATTAGGATAATAATAAATTTGAAGCGTATTTTTTTGATGAGAATAAAATTTTAATGAAACTGCAGAGTGTCTTAGAAGGAAAGCTAAAACATGTAAAATATATTTCATATCTATTGTGAGGTTGTCAATTCACAGGAGAATTTGAATATATTATTTGAATGTTACATGAAATTTGCATCTATTCTCTAATTGAATTTAGCAAAACATAACTTCATTATTTAAATAATAGGTAATTTAATTAAATTCCGGGATATTTATGAGGTTGCAAATTCAGATTATGTCATTTATTGGTGTCAGAATGATACACAACCCAATTTAAAGACATTTGCAATTATTTAGACCCCCCACTTAATGTTTAATACATCAAAATCGTGTCCGTGCCAGATAAAACAATGGTAAAGAAAAATTATGCAAAATTACAAGAGGATTTGTGACCCAATTCTGTTGCATAAACAATAATTTGTATAACTTTCGCAATTTTTTTGGATAAAATATATCACAATAAAATTAATAAACAATTATTGCAATGTTACTGTCATCGTAGCGGGGTACAAACTTTGCAGAATATGTTTGATATTAGGCCTGTCGTCGTAACTTTTTTTTTGGTCATAAATTTAAAACAGCAATTTCATTGACTATTCCTATAGGAAAAATCACGATGGGAACATTAGAAAAATTATAAAACACATGCTTCATTGTTAAAAACATGTCGATATCTCTCGTATTTTCCAATTGTTTAAATAATAAGCTAATTTGTTTTTTAAGGATTTGCGGCTTTCCATGGCAATTTTTGCACTGTCCACCAACGGCAATCGATAAATATCGATAAAAGGAAGAAGAAAAAAGGAGCAAGACCACAGTCTCCATGTGGTCTTGCCCCTTTCTTCTTTTTCTTTACCACCCCGTTTAAAGAAATACTTAGTAAACAAATGAAATATCTCAAACGACGTCTATTGATAAAATAATAATTTTTTATATTTTGACTTCTTTTTGTCCGACGCTCCGTTTCCTTTAAAATGTCAAAGAACATCAGAAAATGAAAATTTTTGCTAAAAACCATTGTCTATAACAATGAAGCCTGTGTTTTATAATTTCTTTGATGTCACCATCGTGTTCAGTACAATTTTTCGTATAAGAATAGTCAATAAAATTGCTGTTTTAAATTTCTGACCAAAATCGATGATTTTTACTTTACGACGACCGGCTTATAATTATTAAAACAAGTGATGATCTGCAGATAGGAAAAATTTGCTTTGTTTAGTTAAGGATCGAAACTGAGAGTTTGATTTTTTCGATCGTTGTCACGGAAAAAGTGTAATAATCCGGAGTTTATAAGAAAACTAATTGATATTTATCGAAGGTATCCAGCATTATGGAAAGTGAAAGCGAAATATTATGCCAATAAGAAATTTACGAAAAAATGGATATGACGAATTATTAAAACATTTTAAGGTAGGTGTTTCTACTGCGACACAAGAAAATGTGAGAAATAAAATAAATAATTTACGCACTGCATTCAGAAAAGAATTAGAAAAAGTAAACTAAATTTAACAAAAGTTGAAAAGACTCTTCGCTCATCCGTAAATAATTTTTAAAATTTTCTGAACTTGACCATCTAAGTTCCGCTATTAGCGTCGTGTGCTATAAAGTACCTCTGTTTTGAAACCATATTTTCATCCAAAATTTTCTTTTTGTTTTTAAAGATAGTACTAGAAAAATGCTGCGCATTTGTCTAGCTCCTCTGGAGAGGTGTCTCATGGCGAGAGCTCCACGCTCGTTTAGGTGAAGCTCGGATCGTTTAATGAAGCTTAGCTTTTCAGTTGTTAAGTTATTCAGTTTTTAATATTTTTTAATTTCGATATCAAATTCATCATCAGCGATCTAGAGAATCCCTCAAATGCGATTTTCAATCGAACCGGCTAAATTATGAAAATCATTCACCGTTTTGACGCCACCATTTTGAATTTTTAAGTTTTGATCAAATTAAATTGTAATTGGCGACCTCGGTTACCTTCAGCTACCGATTTTCAGTCCAGCAGACTACAAATGATATATCTCGTCCGCCATGTTGACGCCACCATTTTGAATTTTTAGGTTTTGATCTCAAATTTGTAATTGGCAACCTTTATTACTTTCAACTACAGATTTTCAGTCGAGTCAGACTATAAATGATGAAGCTGGTCTGCTATTTTGACGCCGCCATTTTGAATTTTTAAGTTTTGATCTCAAATTTGTAATTGGCGACCAATGATTACCTTCAGCTATCGATTTTCACTCGACTCAGACTATAAATGACAAAACTGATCCGCCATGTTGACGCCGCCATTTTGAATTTTTAAGTTTTGACCCTAAATTCTTCATTGGCGACCTTGATTACCTACAGCTACCCATTTTCTATCGAGTCAGACTATAAATGATAAAGCTGGTCCGCCATGATGACGCCGCCACTTTGAATTTTGGAGTTTCAATCACATGATTTTTTATAATCTGCAATCTCGATAATTTTCATATATCAATTTTCAGTCGTCAGATAAATGATAGAATTTCTCTTGTTTTTTTTTAATTTCCACTAACTCTTGTACTTTTTTTAACAAAAATGCATCAGATTTAGCTTGTTTCTTAATTGTCCGGTTTTCTAAAGCCAATTCATAAAATCCGGGCATCAAATATAAACGATCTCGACTTTTCTTTAGCAAAATTAGTTTAATATTAGGAATTAATTAAAAATATTTAAAAACTTATAAATCTAAAACAGTTTATAGGTAATAAATATTTGAGCAAAAGATTAAGGCCGAAAATGTAAAAAAAGAGGTAATGATAAATTCCTGATTCAAACTCCTAGTCTCAAGCTTCTGAAGCAGAAATGCACACCATTACACCACTCGCGTTCTAATATAAAGTTTGGTTCAAATGTTATAAGTTTGTCTTTTAGCGAGAAAGAGCTGCAAACATGGAATAAGCCTCTACTTTGACCGTTCGTAGCTCGTTAATTTTTGGAGCAGGACGAAAATAAAAAAAATGACTTGGATAACTAAATTTTCTACAATTTCGTTAGGCTGAAGTTTTTTGCCCTAAGAGGCCCCGTTTAGAAGTTATGAGGGTTTAAAGCGAAACATGTCCCATTTTTCGCCTTTTTTCGCCTTACACCGCCGCATATTTCGGTCGATATCTCCGAAACGAAGAACCGTATGAAAATTCCGATGGGACCGGACGTATCGTCACGAAACGAACATGTCCTCAGGACTTTAATTTTGAGCCAACTCCAACCGTTTCCGAGATATCGGCAGACATCAACAATAATTTCGTGACATTCCGCCAAACCGTCCTCCCCTACCGTCCCTCCAATGCTCATCCCTAAAAATAAGAGGCGGGAGAGATAGGTGACTTTAGTCCGTTAATATCGGAAAATACCGGAAACGAGCATAACCTTTTTCGAGCGGAATTCCATCCCGATCCCATCAAGGCAGGTGCGGACCGGCGAAATTAAGCGCGTCTTCACATCTCGATATTATAAAATCGGAAAAAGGAAGGGGCTCGCACCAACTGGATTTTATTATTATGATGATGTTCTCCAAGGTTCGTATATATTTCTCTATTTATTCAAGAAATTATATCAAATTCACGTTTCTTGTCCATTTAATAATATTCTGGGAGCGCAAAAGGTTATAAAAAATAATTTGTTATTTTTTACGTCTTCCAATTCTCTGGAAGATTAAAAACTTTCGCAATTTTTCATACTTTTTTTACTATACCGAGTCACGAATTGCGCTCGCCCCGATATTTCCTAAAATATTTGGAATAGAAAATTGAAATTTGGAGGTGTTATTACACGACTAAAATGTCATCTTTTCAATAAAATATCAAGTTTGGTGCACATCCGGTTTGACCGGAAATGCCCACAACTTTCGATTTTTAAATGGAACACCCTATATATTTTTACATTTTTGGAATCTAGAGGAAATTTTGAATACAATACATCCACTTTGGTCACTTTTTGATAAACATTAAAAATTTTATTAAAAAATCTATTTCTGCATCCAGAGTGCTGTGGTGCCCAAAATATATTTTAGTTTGTGTGCTACGTTACTATAAAAATAAAAAGAGCAATATGATTGCATTACTTAATTCTCTAGAGGCGTTTAAAATTTTTAAATGTGATTTTTACCCACTAACTCGGTTTTTTTAAATGGGAATTTAATCGTTCACCAACATTTTTAAATACCTCATTTTCATACGAATCTAATGATACCAAAAGTTTGAAAATCCGCTCAGAATATTTGAGATTTCAGCCAAAATACAATGCAACCAAGCTTTTAGAAACATGCGGCTAATAGATAATAGATTTCTGTGTAAATCTGGTAACCTAATAACATTGGAAAAATCGTACTAGCCATTGAATGTAATAAAACAATATCAGCTGTCAGACAGACTCGTGTAGTTATAGGCAATTTTGAGATATCAAACATTTAATAATTGTGAGCGCAAAGAACGTTACAATTAAGTTTAGCATAGGTATGTGGAGGTAAACACAATTACATCCACAAGGACATTTGCAGTAGAATGCGACATCAGTTCGGTTTTCAGAGTTTTATTTAAATGAACATAAATATCGGGCCTATAAATAAATATAAATCAATTCCGTTTGAACAATTAAACTTAAACTAGGTAACAGTAGGTATCTTTAAAATAATTAATATAATTAAACCATAAATTGACATTTATAAATATTGTTCAAAATGTCCACCATTTTTTTCTATACACAATTCGGCTCTGCGTACAGTTGCTTGAATGGCTCTACGCAATTCAGCCGGCGTTATTTCATTAAGAGCCCGTACAACTTTATTTTGCAGCTCTTCACGGGTATTTGAAGAAGTTTTATAAACTTTATTTTTGAGAGTGCCCCATACATAATAGTCGAGGGGTGTTAAGTCAGGTGACCTAGGAGGCCACCTGATATGACCTTGATTTGCGATAAGGCGTTCACCATGCAAGTTGTTTAAATATTCCATCACTCTTCTGGAATTATGTGGGGAAGCACCATCTTGTTGGAAAAACAGATTTTGTTATTAGGCAAGAGGAAGTAAGTCAAGAAATTCTGCTGTCTGGTTTTGTAAAAAGAATAAATATCGTTCGGCAGTAAGTGTTCCATCAAAAAATATGGGTCCAATTATTCGATCTTCAAGTACTCCAAGCCAACAGTTAAACCCAAATCTTTCCTGAATATTCCCCCGCCCTACCAACCTCGGATTTTCTTGAGCCCAGTACCTAGTATTATTTCTGTTACCTGTTCGTAAATCTACTTTCATCTGAATATAAAATATGAAAAGGAAAACCTGGGTTTGGTTGTACTGCATTTAAGAACCAGTTGCAATATACTAACCTCCTGTCGTTATCATCTCCATAAAGATGTTGGTGTATTTGGTATTTATAAGACCGAAACTTATGTTTCTTTAAAATTCTGCAAACCGAAGACTGACTAATGTCGCATTCCATTGACAATTACCTTGTTGATGTTGTTGGGTGTACCATCACAAATCCTAATACATCAATTTCTTTGTCCTCACTTACAATAAATGTTTGATGGTCATCTTGTTGATTGGGTTCGTTTCTTAATTCTTGTTCCACTCTGACAAACAAGTGTCTGCTTGGATGACGTCTGTTGGGATATCGTTGCTGATACAGTTCTGCAGCTGCAGTTGAATTTTTGAGACGCTTTCCATATATCAGTAACATATCGACCTTTTCATTTCTACTAAAATTATTCATTTTCTTTAATTTTTACTCAAAGAGATTTCCGCAACGCTTTATTTTGTATCTATCTGACAGCTGATATTGTTTTATTACATTCAATGGCTACTATGATTTTTCCAATGTTATTAGGTTACCAGATTTACACAGAAATGTGCCATTTTAGTTTCCAAAGCCCACTATTCTATTATCTATTAGCCGCATGTTTCTAAAAGCTTGGTTGCATTGTATTTTGGCTGAAATCTCAAATATTTCTGAGCGGATTTTCAAAATTTTGGTATCATTAGATTCGTATGTAAATTAGGTATTTAAAAATGTTGGTGAACGATTAAATTCCCATTTAAAAAAACCGAGTTAGTGGGTAAAAATCATTTAAAAATTTTAAACGCCTCTAGAGAATTAAGTAATGCAATCATATTGCCCTTTTTATTTTTATAGTAATGTAGCACACAAACTAAAACATATTTTGGGCACCACAGTACTCTGGATTCAGAAATAGATTTTTTAATAAAATTTTTAATGTTTATCAAAAAGTGACCAAAATGGATGTATTTTATTCAAAATTTCCTCTAGATTCCAAAAATGGAAAAATATATAGGGTGTTCCATTTAAAAATCGGAAGTTGTGGGCATTTTCGGTCAAACCGGATGTGCACCAAACTTGATTTCGTATTGAAAAGATGGCATTTTGGTCGTGTAATAAGGCCTCCAAATTTCAATTTTCTATTCCAAATATTTTAGGAAATATCGGGGCGAGCACAATTCGTGACTCACCCGGTATACTATATTATACTATATATTGCATTGGCACACCGCTGTCAAAGCGCCGAATTGTCAAATTATTCCCTACTTCTTGAGATTCAAACCTTGCTTGACGAAATCATTCGGAATTCTGACTTCAAGTTCGAATACAGAGGGTCGAAATATGTGTTAAAAACATAAAAACACACACACTCCTTCTATGAAAGACTTTTCAGGTAGCTGTCACTTTCTTATACAAAGGCTGCACCATTTCTAGATTTTTGGTCTTTCCTTGAATTTACGAGAAATGTTGATAACAAGGAGGAAATTGGGATTCGGATTCAGTGCATAAGTTGTCGAAATATGACGCCCTGTTCATTAGTATATAACCATTTTTTCTTTGTGATGCGGTGTCTTTGTTTATGCAATTAGTAACAACAGTTTATTCCAGAGAAACTGAAATGGTTATTGATATAATGGTCGCTGTTCCTTATTTTTATCCTGGTGTTACGGAAAATTGGGGTTTGATATCACGCAAGTAAAAATTATTGAAATTGTAGAATTTTATACCCATCCAAATATTAATAATAAATGTTTCAGGGAAAATGAATTGCTTTACGATGAAAATGAAGCCACCAATCAAAAACAGGCGGTCGTGCTCACACTTTCTCACGACTTAGCTCATCAGTGGTTTGGAAACTTGGTTACACTTTACTGGTGGTCAGAGATACTAGTTAGTAAAGGACTTTCTGCATTACTTGAAACTTATATTACAAATGAGGTAACTATCAGTAAAATCAAACTAGATGTGTCACGGTGTATTGTTTAATGAGTTTAAGTAAATCTGAAATCGTCTTGAATGCTAAGAATTTACTTATCCAGAAGAAATGATTTAAGTTTCGTTTTGAACAGTTTGATAATTTCTATTTTTTTTTCTGGTTTTAATTTGTTATATAATTTTATTATTAAGACGTTATAGAATACGTCAGTTTTAATACGAATACAACCTCGTTCGTTATTTTTTGAGGTAAACAAATATTTTTTGGTACAACATTAGAGTCGCAAACGGTATCTTACCAAGTATTATTACGTACTTTGTAAGATTTACAATTTTGCTTTTATTAAAAGTGATGGAGTTAAATTAAATCGATTGCACATAATATTTTGAATAAAGCTTGAAAACATTTGTAAATATGGACGATATTGGGCATTGTCTAACAGAAAATTGAAAAAAATACGTGAGTATTTTTACACTTTCAATATTTTTGGCAGTCTCGGATAACAGAAGCTTAGGGAATATAACAGCCCATTAAAAAATTCTGCGCCATGAACCAGACTATGGTTTTATGTATTTTTACTCTCTGAAACCGATTCCGACGTCAGCTTTGCCCCTATAAGTCAGGATTTTAGGTTATGTTGATTTTGGGAAGTGTTGGATTATGAGGTCGTGGTAAGAAACAATACTGGAGGACAATTAACAGATTGACGTACACTTATAATATTTATTATAGTAACAAAACAAATGACTATTACTCTAGAACAATAACATTAGAAAATATCCTTCTATTGTCGAATGATTTCCAACACTTCCCCTCAAAATAAGGACATTTTCTTAAGTTAAATTTATATTTCCAATACCAATCCAACTTCGGCATTTTTCTAGCTTAGGCTTAGTCACTGCTTTGGTAAGGGCATCTGCAGGCATGTCTTCGGTAGCCATGAAATTTACTGACATTCTTTCACCTTTTAGCACCTCTCGAATGAAATGATGCCTTACGTCTATATGTTTGGTTCGGACATGATAAACAGGATTCTCCGAAAGTTTTCGAGCTCCCTGATTATCGTTAAATATTTTAACGTTCCCAAGTTCGTCGAATTCCATTTCTGTTAGAAATCTTTGTAGTGAAATTGCTTCCTTCGCAGCTTCTGTCAATCCCATGTACTCCCCTTCGGTTGATGACAGTGCTACTGTTCTTTGCTTTCTGGATTCCCAGCTGATGGCTCCTCCACTCAATACGAATACGTATCCTGTATAAGAACGTCTGTCTAATATACAGTTGGCCCAATCAGCATCTACGAATCCTTTTAGGTTCTCATTGGTCTTTCTGTAGATTATTCCGAGATTTGAAGTTCCTTTAAGATATCGCATAACACATTTGCTGCCTTCCAATGCTCGTCCCCGTAGCATAAATTAAACTGGCTCAGATAACTTACTGTATATGCTATATCTGGTCGAGTCGCTACTGCCAAATACATTAGCGCTCCAACTAACTCTCTATATGGTATATTCTTCGTATTACTTTCCGATACACTGTCCTGTTTTATTAATTTAATTCCAGGATCCATCGGTGTTGATACTGGTTTGCAGTCATTCATTCCAAATTTCTCTAAAATATCTTCAATATATCCTTTTTGAGATATTGCATATCCTCCTTCAGTTTGCTGGAATTCTATTCCTAAGCAATAATTTATTTCTCCCAAATCCCTTATCTCAAATTCTTGGCTTAAACTTTTCTTAAATTTATTACTTAATGTTGGATATATTTTTACATGCAATGATAACGTCATCGACGTAAATAGAGACTATCTACCCCTTCTTTAGTATATACACAAGGGTCTGCTTGAGTCTGGCTTGAGTCCCAAAGATCTTAATCTGTCATCAAACCTCTTATGCCATTGTCGTCCAGCTTGTTTCAATCCATATAGGGATCTCTTTAATTGACATACTTTATCCCCCCCTCGAAGGTGACGTAGCATTGCATTTGCTTTTCTTCTAACAGCTTCTTCATTCTCGTTGGATATTATTGCTTCTAATGATTGTTTTAACATCATTGGCATTTCCATGTATATCTCCTCTTCTATAATGCCGTTTAGATAGGCCGTTGTTATGTCTAGTTGATGAATTTTCATTTCACGATGCGCCGCCAATGCAGTGATCAGTCTTATCGATCCCAATCGAGCTACTGGTGAGTATGTATCATGAAAGTCAATTCCTGGTTTCTGTGTGAAACCTTTAGCAACTATTCTCGCTTTTCGTCTTTCGAGTGTACCATCAGCCTTATGTTTGTTTCTCAATACAATTCGAGAACCAATTACGTCGCAATTTCTTGGTCGATTCACAATTTCCCAAGTATCATTCTTGATAAGCGACTTGACTTCATCGGTGATAGCTCTTTTCCATTCTTGAGCTTCAGGACTCGAAATTGCTTTTCCTAATGGAATTTCTGCTAAATTCGCATATTTATCCAGTTCGTCCTCTTCGTCCGATTCTTCTGCACTTGTGACATTTACCACTTTGTACACTTTTCTAGGTCGTCCTGGTCCAGTTCTCTTAATTTGTGGTCTTCCAGGAGCTCTCTTCATCACTGAAATTGGTGTATTTCCTTTTTGTTTTTCTGGTTGTATCAGTTGATTTACGCCATTATCTTCTGTATTATTTCTTGGGATTTCGTCTTCGCTTTCGATTCCATCGAAATGAACGAGTCTCTCGTAATCAGAAGGTATAGATTCAGAATCGTTTTCCGATGAAACTTCATCATTCATCAAATTTTCTCGAATTCGATTATCCCCAATTACATCATTTATTGACATGACGTCTATTTCAGTTTGACGTTTATTTGTCATCTCATTTAAATTTGGTGATTTCCGATTGATTTCTTCCCCAAGAAGTTCCTTGGTAACGAATCCTTCATCATATTCGGTTTTGTGGTTAAATTCGAATTTCACATCTCGAGTGATATCAATTCTACGATCCTCTGGTATCCATACTCGATAAGCTTTGGATTCTTCTGAATAACCAACCATGATTCCTTCCTTTGAACGAGGCTCAAACTTCCCCTTAGTTGGACTTCTATTCAGAGTGAAGACCTTTCAAAAGGAGTTTTTCCTTTAATACTTCGCGTGGGACACCTGTTTCTTATGTATGTTGCAGCTGCTACCGCTTCCGCCCAAAATGATGGAGATAGACCTGATTGAATCAACAGGCATCTTGCCATTTCGGTTAGAGTACGCTACTCCATTCTGTTCTGGCGTGTAAGTAACAGTAAGTCTTCTCTTGATTCCGTTTTCTTTCAGATAATCATCGAACTCTTTATTACAAAATTCTTTGCCATTATCTGATTGTAGCCTTTTAATTTTTCGTCCCGTTTGCTTCTCCACCAAGATTTTGTAGTTCTTGAAAGCTTGGAACACATCATTTTTGTTTCTTATGAAACGAGTTTCACACCATCTGGAGTGATCGTCGATAAACGTTACGAAATATCTCGATTTTTCATTAGATTCGGTCCTCATGGGTCCACACAAATCTGTATGTATTATCTCTAATAATTCAGTACATCTTGTAGATTGTCGTGGAAATGACATTCTTGTCAATTTGCCCCTTAAGCAAATTTTGCACTGTGGCATTTTTCCATCTTCGAATTTTAGACCTCGTACAAGACCATTATTTTTCATTTTAAGGAGATCTTTTATGTTCAAATGTCCAAGACGCTGGTGCCAATCTTCAATTTTGGACAACGAATCGATAGATGTACAATCCACCAACTCGTTTCGCAATCATTTGAGTATTACCTTTTGTATCGATTACCATAGCTAAATCTTTCTTGAAGATTACGTCACAACCTCTGTCAGTAATTTTGCTTACAGACATCAAATTTACACGCAAATCGGGCACATACAAAGTTTCTCTCAGATTTACAATCTTTTGTTCCGTTCCTACTTTTGTTGAGAACGTGACTTTGCCTTTTGCAGTAATATTTGTTGACGCATTGCTTGCTAGGTTTAGAACTTCGTGTTCTGTTTCTAGATCTTCGAATCTCTCCTTACTTTTGCAAATATGTGCAGTACTTTCACTGTCCAAGCACCAAATATTGCTTGTAGTGTTTTCAACTGAAAATGTTGACTGATTGTCCATCATTCCCATGGAAACATAATAGGTAACTGTCTCTGCCTTTTGAGAAGTTTCCGCCTTTTCAAATTTGTATTTGTCGATCTTTGCGTAGCAATTTGCAGCTTTATGTCCCTGTTTTCCACAACGGTGACATTTAAATTTAAACTCTTCTTTGGTACCGTGTCGTTTATCAGTTTTCTTTTGATTCTGCTGATATTTCCTCGGTCCGTTGAAATTTCTCTTTGCCATCATGGCATTCCGCATTTCTTCGTATGAATTTTCCTTACGAGCATCATTTTCCTCTATAATTTTGATTCGCAGGGTCTCTGGTTCCGGCAGTGTATCACGTGACTCGATAGCACACCTAAAGTTTTCAAAGTTCTTTGGTAGGCTTTAAAGAAGTAAAATTGCAAGCATATCTTTGTTAATTTCGACTCCCATGTCGTTTAATTTGTCGACGGCATCGAAAAACTTTCTTAAATGTTCATGGACTTCTTCTCCTTCTTGCATTCGCTGCAAAATAAGCTGTTTCAGTAAATTAGCTTTTCTCGCTGGCCCTTTTGACTGATATATTTCCTCAAGCTTTAGCCAAATATCACGTGACGTTTTACAAAATTTGATCTGTTTCAGTTCAGAAGGATCAATGGATAAAATGAGATCTGACCTTGCCATTTTGTCCGCTTCTTCCCAGACTTTAGCTGCTGCTGCTGATCCTTCCCTGTCATCTGCCTGTATTTCTGGCTTTGAAGTCTCTCCACTAACGTATTTCCAGGCCTTGTTTTTTGTTAACAACGCTTCTACCTGAATTCTTCATGTGTCGTAATTATTTTTATTTAGTGCTTCAAGCCTGACCGTGCTACCATTTCCACTCATTTTTGGTATTATTTCCGTATCCGACGGGAATGACACTTGACAGTAATGTTTTAACACCTTTTTTTTTAATTTTCTTTAAACTTCCTAATTACTCCACGTACCTGGGCCCATAACCTGTTGGATTATGAGGTCGTGGTAAGAAACAATACTGGAGGACACTTGGTTCAATGTATAAACGTTTTTATTTTAACTATGACAATTAACAGATTGACGTACACTTATAATATTTATTATAGTAACAAAACAAATGACTATTACTCTAGAACAATAACATTAGAAAATATCCTTCTATTGTCGAATGATTTCCAACAGGAAGGGGGGGTTTAGAGGTGCTCATTTCTTGTGGGAAATGGCTCCACTCCCGGTAGATGAGTAAAATTCGGAAGCAAAGTCGCTTAGTTTCCGAGAAAAAAAACTAGCGTAAAACCAAACCAGACTGGGTGCGATTCTTTAATTGGGTGATCGTGTACATGAAACCACTTTTCACGACATTCTCTCGTGGTCAGGAACTTTTTTATTTCGAAAAAACTGTAAAAAAATGGATTTTTCCGTGAAACATGTTTTTTAACGTCCCCACCGTTATATTTATAAAAATAATTGTGCTATCGAACTGATTTTCTTTTTAAATTGAAGTAGACACAATAGCGCTTCTAACTATGTAAAATGTGATTAAAAACTCTTTTTACTTTAATTGTTAAAATAATAGCAAACTTAAAGTTGTTATTTTCGTGAATGTATTTTTCAGCAATAGAGAAAAATTTTTATTTATGAAAATTTGTATATACATGCTGTAAACAAATTGAAACCAATATATGAAAAATGTTTTGAGAATCATAATTTTTGATGTGCTGGTTATAGTATGTAGCCTGCGATTTTTTTTTAAACGGGCTAAAACATATTCTTGCGCGCCCGGCTCTCAATATACTGCTTACCGTCTGCGGACTACGTTAATCTGACCTGGTTGTTGGGTTCATGTGTACTAATCGGGCTTTTATTAACAGCTCCAAAATATGTACGGACCTAAGTTGTTGTTTTAAGGTAAAAACATATTTAAATGCTAGGTAAATATTAACCATTGTTATAAAGTAAGTACCTAGGTACCTAATAAGTAGGTTATTAGACATTTTCGATTGAATTAAACAAAAACTTAGGAACAAAACAACTTTTATTTTTTGGCAACTATTTTTCTATCGAAAAATAAGTATTTAGTTACGTAGGTCCTGCATTAAAAGCATTTTAGTTCGTCTGTACATTCCTCGAAACCTTTAAATAACAGTATTTCAAGTACGACATTTACATTCGTTACAACATTTTAGGCCTCCTTTAACACAATCATATTTTCGATTTTCACAATTTTTATCTGAACAATAAATACTTAATGATTGCCGAACAAAATCAGGAATTGACTTATCATCGGAGAATATTGTCCAAACATCGTTACTTAAATTCCGCCCTGAACGATCTGTATTTATAAGTGTAGTTGGTATATTGCTAATGTACGATATTCTAAGTTGATTGATTGATGATACATAAACCTGCAATAGTTAAATAAATGTATTAGATAGGAAACTATTATACTATTATTTAGATATATATGTTTACCTTAAGAGTGCTGGTAAAAGGTGCCTTCGGTTGAAGGAAGCTCCATTTGTTGTTGTTGCTAATTTGATCCTTAGGCCATTCATTATCTGAATTTGTTTATCTTTGTTTTTGTACAGTAGTAGAACCAATTTTGTAATGATTTTTAAAGCTTCTTATTTAGACAGCAATGGCAATTCCGATAATTTTTGAAAAATGACAATATTCTTTAAGAACATCAAACGCAGATTTTTTTCTATTTATTATTTAAAAAAAAACCATTAGTGGTGTCGCAACCGGTAAAACAATGAAGTGACAAGAACAAACAGTAGTTCTTAAACTTTGCAACCTTCTATATTGATAAAAAACGTCTGCTAGTACCGTGTCCAAGTTGCATAAATAAATTAGTCCCATTTAAGTCAGAGTCCGAAAATAAAAAGAGAGTAAGTGAAATTAATAGATCTCTATCAACTGACTTCACCAATATTTGTTTGCTAAATTTAGTTTCGTACATTGCATGTAAAACCATCCTAGTTACTTCCTGTTCGATGAATAGATTTTTGGTAATTTCTGAACGACGTGTAGTGAAACTACTTTTTCTGTTAATTTAAATTCTCCATCTCTTATTAATATTTCGTGTGCGATTAAGTACTGTGCAGCATCTGTTGCAAATAAGGCACATTTTTCGGATACCAGAACCATGTGATTTAAACTGATTTGACAATAATTTGAGTGACCGGAGCGGCGGCACTGTATGATCGCAAAGAACGTTTATGTTTTCAAAACTTGTCTATATGAAAGTCTATATGATATTTTATTTAAATTTCGCCATTTAAAATATAAACTTTTTTGACTCAACATTTTCGCGATGTCTTGTTTTTTTTCAGCACTAGATATTAGTGACAACAAACCTTATATCCTAGGTCTTTGTACCACAGATTTGTCATCATCCCGCACAATTTTCTTACAAATAGTGCACTCCATTATTTTAGAAAAGTAAATTGCGAATATTCTACGGCATCGCATTTATTTAAAATTACGTATACTCTAAATCCCGCAAACTACCAGTTAGACGCATCTTATCCTATCTTCCATACGTGGTGTACGTACCTACATTGTGAGCCGTAATAATATATGTGACTAATTTAGCGCGCTTTAAAAAAAATCGCCGTTGCCAAACGATAGACATTGGGAAAAAAATAATTATTTCAAAAACTTTTCTAGTATTTGGGCTCTATTTGCTTCGCTGTATGTATATAAAAATTTTCAAAAATAAAAAAGTTTATCGATTGGTGAAAATTGCAGTAAATAAAATTAAAATACCTAGATTTCCTGATATTTAAGGAAATGAAAATGCGAACTGTGTAAAAACCATTAGTGCAGTTAAAAGCGCCATTGTGTGTACTTTCATAAAAAAAAAACAATTTCGATAGCAACATTAGTTTTGAAGATATGACGGTGGAAACAAAAAAAAAACACATTTTATTTAAACTACAATATTTTCCCTTTTTTTATTTTAAAAAGTTCCAGACCACGAAAAAATGTCGTGACATACGATTTCATATGCCCAGTGACATGCTTAACAAAACCTACAATGTTTGACCTAGTTCTACGAAAAAAAAAACGGCGCGATAGAGTCTCGAATTCGCTGCTCTCCGGAATTGCTGGAATCGATATATGTTATTCCTTTCGAGCTCCTCATAAAAAATTGTCGGGGGCACAAGGTCGGAAAGTGTGCAGTTTTCCAGATATCGGGGGTGCAAATAGCGTGCTAATTTCTAATGGGAAGTGGCCTGAGGTGAAATTCGCTGATATCGGTTATTCTACTCGACCTTCTGATCAATAGTTCTCATGAGAACAAGGTTGGAAAATTAACAGTTTTCCAAATATCGGAGGTTAAAAGTCAGCTTTGCATCCCCAATATCTGAAAAATTGTGCATTTTCTGACTTTGTGCCCTTAAAAACTTTTGATCAGAAGGTCGAGAGAAATAACATATATACAGATTCTAGCAAATTTCACTGGGGGGTCACTTCCCATAAGAAATGAGCAACCCCTTTGCACCCCCGATATCTGGAAAACTGTGCATTTACCGACCTTGTGTCCATAAGAGCTTTTGATCGGGATCTCGAGAGAAATAACATGTATCAATTCCAGTGAATTTCACCGGGAGTGGTGCGACCCACAAGAAATGAGCACCTTCAAAAAAATGAACATAACCTAAAATTCTGACGTATAGGGCCAAACTGACGACGGATTCGGTTTCAGAGCGCAAAGATAAATAAGAAAACCATAGTCTGGTTCATGATGCGGAATTATTTGTTTTTGTGGGCTTGTGTAATGATTCTATACTATTATCGTATCGATGTAGATCTGGACCACTCTAGTAATCGGTGGGCATGGAGAAATTTATTGATACAATTTAAAAGCATATAATAATATATAATAAGTGATACCTATTTGCGAAAAATATTTCAAGAAATAAGAAATGATATGTCAGTGTCCACACATTAAAATTATAGCGACAAATATCTCCAGAGAAGATTTACAAGGATAAGACTTAAGGAGGTTGACGCGTTACAGTCCGAATCAAAAGTAAATCGAATTCTAAATCTGAACTTTTCCGTAATAAATTATTGCAAAAGATTATAATTCGATGATACTAATAATTAAATTGTCATAAAGGCATAAATAAATCATTTTTTGTTATTAATTTATTATTTAAGTAAATTTAATTATTTTACTTACTTAATGAACTAACTTTTGGATGTTTTGTACAAACTTATAAAAATAAATTTGTTTCATTAAATAATTGAAAAATCAGTAAAAAATTATTAACGAAAAGAGAAATTTGACAGTTTACAAACGTTTAATATATTTTTTTTATTTATTAAAAGTCTCCTAATGAAATTAGAAATATTAAAAATGCGTAAGACATCAATGCTTTACATAGTCAGTTTTCGTAACTGTTGACATTATTTGGTTATTTGCTATAAATTAAAATGTACCGTTTGCATGCTTGGTTGACATATTTTCCATAAGATTACATGTAAAAACATAAGTTTTTTTTTTTATTTTAACTTTGAGTCTCCTAACACAAATGAATTTGTTATTTGAAATTTGAATTGCCCGCTAGTTTGTGCCATTGAATCTAAAACAGATCATTTTTTTTCAAAATGTAGTTTTGAAAGCCAGCTTTCTGATGACATTAAAAAAATACTTTTAAAGTCATTTTGGCCTATTTTTTGGCATTTATTTATATTCCAATTGACAACAAATAGATATTTTAGGCCATTTTGACAACATTTTTGAAAAATGTTTATCAGAAAAGAAAGAGAATTGCGAGAACTTTAGTTTAAAAAAGTGAATTTTTGTCCATCTGAACTCCAGACATTTAACTTTGAACATCTTGTAAAAAGATAAATAGTAGTAAATCCACACACAAAGATACAGAGTTGTCTCTGAACAGAACAAATATTTGACATTAGTCAAGAAAAATAAGGTTATAATTTTATAGAGGGAAGTTAGCAGAATATCAAATTCCTCTAAATACATATGTTAACTACCAACTTAAGCATCGAAAACCTAGTGTCCAGAACTACATTTTGAGAAAGAATGGCACAAAATGGCAGGCAGTTCAAATTTCAGATAACAAATTCATTTGTGTCCACAAGTTTCAATATTTCGGCTCCAAAATTTCAGGGTGTTTTGCTTTCAACAAAAGGTATATTTTCTGAAAGTTTGAAGCCGATCAGAATTCTTGACGTCCCTGTGTAAAAAATAGAATTAAAAAAAAAAACGCTTTTTAGGCAGATTATTCAATTTTGTACGGTATATACGTAATCAAATGACCCAAAACTAATGCAGGTTTGTTGGAATTTTAATTGCGAGGGTTTCTAGTTTTAAGTTTGTCCCGATCGGACCTCTAGAACTGAGATATTCACCATTTTACCTAAGAAAACGCTCTTCAAAAAACAAAACTGTTTATAAAAAAAACACAATAGGCGTTGAAACTTCAAAATTCAGATATATACACCTGGTGATACGCCAGAAGTTATGAAATCATAACATTGCAGTTACAAGACTATGCATATCTCATCGTTTATTTGTAGTTTATTAGAATTTGCAAGTAACTAGATTTATCATTGTTATTATCTGATTTTTACATTATACAGGGTGAGGCAATAGTGCGTAGGACTCGATAGCTCGAAATAAAAAAAAACAAATAAACTATATAAGAGGTCCATAAATTATTTTCGAATGTACAGGGCGAACCAAGACAATATTACAGGATCAAGTGCGTTTTTTAAAGGAATGTTATGCATATCCGTAAAGTCTTTGCAGACCCTTTCTATACTCCTTTTACGCCTATATGATTATTATTGAATATCTCTCAACCACTTGAATATAATGAATTTTTTTGTTGAAATAATGCCATCTGCAGATACATATTGAAAGAATCACTGTAGTAATAATTATGAGATTATAAAAAAAGAAAACCGCTGCTTAAAGGAATCACTGCTTCCACATCTAGATTTTTCATCCAAGTCACTTTAAAGAAAATACAACTAGATTTGCATCTAGTATGTGGAAATTATTGGTCGTGGAATTTTAATAATATTTGAAGCAGATGTCATAGAAAAGTTTGAGGCGTTGGCTTCTACCTTATATGTTAAAAATTAAGTTTTTAGTTTAACCTACTTAGTTTCCCCTATTCACAGCCTACCACGTCCCACCCCTTCAGTGGAATCATCTCAATCAGATTTCATTACAATACATACGTGTACTAACTTTCAAGTACATATCTCAATTTTATATTATCAAACACATTAATAATGGAGCGGAGATGGGTGGTGTTTGAAAAATATCAGAAAGAAATCTGAGGCCTTTGTTTCTAGTATATACACCAAATTCCACATTTCTGTACTCTTACTAGCTTGATTTACTTATTTTCCCCTATTAACTCCTATTTAACCCTCAACCCTTCAACGGAATCATCTCAAAATATAGTCTAGTTCCAGATGGCGTTATAATATGTATGTGTCCCAAACTTCAAGTGAATATCTCAATTACATTTTATCAACCCCTTCAATAACGAACTAAGAGTGGTGGCGGATTGAAAAATATTTCTAAAAAATCTGAGGCCTTGGCCTCTAGGACATACACCGAATTTCAAGTTTCTGTATTCTTACCAGCTTGCTTTACTTATTTTTCTCTATTTACCACCAATTACACCCACTCCTTCAACGTAATCGTGTCAAAATATAATCTATTTTAAGATATCCTTATACGTGTAACAAATTTCAAGTGAAAATCTAAATTTAATTTTATCAACTTTCTTAATAAGTGAGTGGGGGTGGTGGGGGATGGAAAATATTATAAAAAAACTTGAGGCCATCGCTTTCAGTATATACACCAAATCCCAAATTTCTATACTCTTACCAGCTTGCTTTATTTATTTTCCCCTATCTACCACTATTTCACCCCCAACCCTTCAACTAATTCATCTCAAATTATAAACTAGTTCCAGATGTCGTTATAATACATACCTGTACCAAATTTCAAATGAATATTTCAATTTTATTTTATCAACTCCTTTAATAATGGAGTAATGGGGGGTTGAACAATATTATAAAAATCTAAGGCCATCGCTTTCAGTATATACACCAAATCCCAAATTTCTATACTCTTACCAGCTTGCTTTACTTATTTTCCCCTATCTACCACTATTTCACCCCCAACCCTTCAACTAAATCATTTCAAATCATAAAATAGTTGCAGATGTCGTTCTAATACATACGTGTACCAAATTTAAAATGAATATTTCAATTTTATTTTATCAAGTCCTTTAATAATGGAGTAGGGGTGGTGGTGGGCTGAAAAATATTGTAAAAAAATCAAAGGCCTTGGCTTCTAGTACATGCACCGAATTTCAAGTTTCTGTAGTCATACCGGCTTGCTTTACTTATTTTTCTATATTTTGTACCACCAACTTCTGCCCCCAGCAGGTTAGGAAGTTGAGGTTGCCCGGTTCTCGTTTAGATAGTGGAGACTGGGTCGTGGTTCGGAAATTATTCAAGAAAAACTTTTATTTTTTTGTTAGGCGCCAGTAGTCATATTAAAAAAAGCATCTATAACGTACTTGTCTAATTGTACGACTGTGACTACTCAGAGATAATTAATGTTATAGATACTCATGAAATTATCAACACTCAGTTAAAAATATCTGGTTTATTGACTCTATTATAAAACTTGAAATGGTTTAATTTAGATTACTTGAAATGTTACACCTTATGGTTGGATGTAGCTACGTCCTTACAGAAAGTTATATATTTAATTAATAAGTTTGACTAGGTTGAAGACCAAAAAATTTACAAAATATGACAAATTATTGCTAAACGGTGATTAAGTAATTAAATGAAGAAAATTAATAATTAGCTGAAGGCAATATATAACATAAAACAATTTAGAAATGTATAAAAGTTTGTCGAAGGTTGAATAATGTCGTTGAAAGTTGAACGTTGAAAAGAAATGTTGAAAAGCAAATTCAGTTGATACATTTACCACCGGCTGGGTTCTGCAGTAACCAACCCTGGTCCTCGTCTTACTGAATCCTCGTGTTGCCACCACTCGATTATTGACTCCGTAGAGATCCCAAGAATTTAGACGCCGGAACTGTTACCAAACCAAACAACTTGGTGCTCTCATCCAGCGAGGACTATTTCATACCAGGCCACTCCAACCTTGGATTCAAAACTCCTTGGCAAATAGTCTGGTTCTCCTGGATTATAGCAGCTACCCAATTTTCCTGGCACACCGTTAAGCCAAATGTATGGTAAAATTCCCAATTTAAGGATTAACTTCAAATCTGAAGGGTCAACTTAACATCGAAACTGAAGGGTCAGCTTAACACCTCATTCCTACAAGAGTTATCATCTGTTACTACGCTTGAAATTACTTGTTTATTAGTGGGCACTCTTAGTGCGTTTGATAAAATCCCCACGTTAATGCATTACTGGTATATCTCTAAATAAATTACATTAACATGCCCTTCTCGCCCCTACTAATATCGAGTTAAATTCTTTTGAATTTTAATTATTCGACAAGGTTACGAAAACGTAATTTAATAAATTCGAACTGTCTTTAAACCCTTATTAAACCTCAATTACTCATTAATAAAATTTACTTCTAAATATATCTTAATACTGAGTTAAACACATGTCTCGAAATACCCCGTTCATACATTAACATGACCGCGTCTCTTTCAAGCCACGCGCCGCGAATGAAGGTAATTTGTGATCAACAAACATCGCGTTTAATTATGATAAATTCAACAATTAAATTGCAAATACATGTACAACAAATGCTACAGAAGGTAATTATATTTATATTATTAACTATCTATTAACATACCACACTAGATGAGGTGCTAATCGGACAACACGTCCGTAATTGCTCGAAGTCAAAAGGAAAATGGCTATCACGAACTGTTCGGATACCTTGTTTGATTTCTAACCAACTAGTTACACTTCTATACGCGAGATGTCGCAGGTAGTGGGAACATAAATCATTCTTTAAATATAATACAAATCTACACAATTACTGTACTGTATCATTCTTATGCATTCATGAGTTCCATTTTAATCAGAATTATCGATTTATAATTTTGTTTATTGATTTTTGGGATTTATTCACTTATACAGATTTCTTCTTTTAACTATTTGTTGTACCAGATGACTTGTAGGTGTTTATCAAGAGAAGTAACAGATGGCGCTTGTATGCTAATTTATAATTTAAAGTTGGATTGACGAACACAATTCCAGATTCCAGATTCAGTAAGACTAGGGCTTTGGGATTGGACTGAAAAATTAAATAATAAGTTTACAGAATTGTGGTTTAAGACTACAAAAATTCATTGCTATTAGAATAAAAATTAACAAGTGGCATTCAGGTAATTTTGAATGTCACAATTTAACTCTATTTAACCCCCAATCCTTCAACGGAAGCTTCTCAAAATATAATCTAGTTCCAGGCGTCGTTATAATACATACATGTATCAAATATCAAGTAAATACTTCAATTTTATTTTATCAACCCCTTTAATAGGAGTATGAGTGGAGGGGGTTGAAAATATTATAAATGATCTGAGACCTTGGCTTCTAGTACATGCACCGAATTTTAAGTTTCTGTACTCTTAACCGGCTTGCTTTACTTATTTTCCCTTATTTACCCATGTTTAACCCCCAGCCCTTAAACGAAATCATCTCAAAATATAATCTAGTTCCAGAAGTCATTATAATACATACGTGTACCAAATTTCAAATGGATATCTCAATTTTGTGGTATCAACCCCTTTAATAATGGAGTAGGGGTGGTGGGGAGGTGGAAAAATATTATAAAAAAATTTGAGTCTTTACCTTGTAGTACACACATCGAATTTCAAGTTTCTGTACTCTTACCAACTTGCTTTATTTATATTCCTCTATTGATCCCTATTTAACCCCCAACCCTTCAACGGAATCATCTCAGAATACAATCTAGTTCCAGATGTCGTTATAATACACACGGGTACTAAATTTCAAATGAATATCTCAATTTTATTGCAAAATATTATAAAAAAACCGGAAGCCTTCGCTTCTAGTATATGCACCAAATCCCAAATTTCTGTACTCTTACTAGGTTGCTTTACTTATTTTCCCTTAGCTACCCTATTTAACCGTTCAAAGGAATCATCACAAAATATAGTCTAGTTCCAGATGTTGCTATAATACTTACGTGCACCAAATTTCAAGTGAATATCTGAATTTTGTCTTATCAACCCCTTTAATAATGGAGTAGGGGGATTGGGGTTTGAAAAATATTATAAAAAAGTCTGAACCATTGGCTTTTATATTTTGGACAGTTCTATTTTTTTTTTCATTTTTTGATTCTTGATATTTTACTTCCCTCGCACACCGAAAGGAAGTATTGTATTCGAGAAAAAATCACCCTCCGAGATTTTTTCGGATTTTGACGTTTCAGATCACGTAGATTACGAAACTATAGGTTTTTCAATTCCGTAAGTCTGTCTGTCTGTCTGTCGGTCTGTAGGTCTGTCTGTCTGTCTGTCAGTCTGTCTGTCTGATGGTGCATTTACTAAAAAACTACTTGACGGAGAGCAGTCAAATTTGGTAGGTAGTTGACCCTACTGTCAGCGAAGAACTGGTAGAACTTTCACTGGAAAATATACAGGGTGGATCGTCTAAAGGGAATAAATAATGAAAAAAATTTTTTTTTGCTTAAATTTAAAATTTCCACGTTTCATGACACGCTAAACCTATTTCAGAAAAAAAAAATTTGAAAATTTTTTTTACAAAAAATTTTTTTTACAAAAAATTTTTTTCGTCTTTGTGCAAATTTAAAATTTCCACGTTTCATGGCATTCTAAACCTATTTAAAAAAAAAAAAAATTGACATTTTTACTTCCCTCGCATACCGAAGGGAAGTATTGTATTCGAGAAAAAATCACCCTCCGAGATTTTTTCGGATTCTGACGTTTCAGAACACGTAGATTACGAAAATACAGGTTTTTCAATTCCGTCAGCCAGTCTGTCTGTCTGTCTGTCTGTCTGTCTGTCTGTCTGTCTGTCTGTCTGTCTGTCTGTCTGTCTGTCTGTCTGTCTGTCTGTCTGTCTGTCTGTCTGTCTGTCGGTCCGTCCGTCCGTCCGTCCGTCCGTCCGTCCGTCCGTCCGTCAGTCCGTCTGTCCGTCTGTCCGTCTGTCCGTCTGTCCGTCTGTCCGTCTGTCCGTCTGTCCGTCTGTCTGTCGGTGCATTTACTAAAAAACTACTTGACGGAGAGCAGTCAAATTTGGTAGGTAGTTGACGCTACTGTCAGCGAAGAAATGGTAGAAATTTCACTGGAAAATATACAGGGTCGACCGTCTAAACGGAATAAATAGTGAAAACATTTTTTTTTGCTCAAATTTAAAATTTCCACGTTTCGTGACGCACTAAATCGATTTCAGAAAAAAAAAATTGAAAATTTTTTTCACCAATATTTTTGAAAAATTTTTTACTACCAAAATGAAATAATTTTTTTTTCTTTCTTCAAATTTAAAATTTCCACGTTTCATGGCATTCTAAGCCTGATTAAAAAAAATTTGAAATTGAAATTTTTTACCATTTTTGAAAATTTGTTTACCACTAAAATAGATGGATTTTTTTTTTATTTCTTCAAATTTAAAATTTCCAGGTTTCATGATATTCCAAACCAATTTCGGAAAAAAATTTAACACTAGAATGCTCAAATTCAAAAGTTTCACGTTTCATGACATTCTAAACCTAGGTATTTCAGAAAAAAATTTTTGAAAATTTTTTTCACCAACATTTTTCAAAAAGTTTTTACCACTAAAATAGATCGATTTTTTTTTTATTTGCTCAAATTTAAAATTTTCACGTTTCATAGCATTCTAAACATATTTTAAAAAATACGTAATTTTTTATTTTTAAACTTTTTTAGCACTATTATAGAATAGAAGGAAACTTTCCTTTTTGCTCAAATTTAAAATTTCTACGTTTGATATTTTAAACCTATTTCAGAAGAAAAAATTTTGAAAATTATTTTACCAACATCTTTTGAAAAATTAAAAAAAAATGAAATTATTTAACCACCGATATACTTCCACTCCATTACGTGAATGCTGGATTGAAAATGTGACAGATGGCAATAATATCTGGCATATGCACCTATTATACTTTTATTGAACAATTTACAGGGTGGTCATCCCAAGGTATTTGCGCAAGCCTGCCATATGTGGCACCTGCTATTTAGTATTGAACTTTTGCTGTTGGAAGAGCAATCTGTATATTTTTTTGACCAAAACTTATCAAGTTTTCTTTGTAATAATAGCAATAACTATATTCCAATTATTATTTTCAATGTCGTTTCGTAATTATTAATTTTTTAGAGTGACTGCCATGCACAAATAACGAGGGAAGTTCTGTGTAAATACCTTTACCGATTTTTTGAAAAAATTTTTGCCACTAAAATACAAGGACATTTTTTTTTCTTTGCTCAAATTTAAAATTTTCACGTTTCATGGCATTCTAAACCAATTTCAAAAAAATACCACTGTAGAATAGAAGGAAACTTTCCTTTCTCCCAAATTTAAAATTTCCACATGACATGGCATTCTAAACCTATTTCAGAAGAAAAAAATTTTGAAAATTTTTTTAAAACATTTTTGAAAAATGGAAAAAAAAATGAAATTTTTAAACCACCACTATACTTCCACTCCACTACGTGTATGTGGAATTGAAAATGTGACAGATGGCAATAATATTAGGCATATGCACCTATTATACTATTATTGAAAAATGTACAGGGTGGTCATCCCAAGAAATAATTCAGTCATGGTGGACATTTATAAAGGTATTTGCCCAAGCCTTCCATATTTAGCACTTGTTATTTAGTATTTAACTTTTGCTGTTGGATGAGCACTTATCACGTGTTCTTTGTAATAATAGTGATAACTATATTCCGGTTATTATTTTCAATGTCACTTCGTAATTACTAATTTTTTAGAGTGACCGCCATCCACAAATAAAGAGGGAAGTTCTGTGTAAATACCTTTACCGATTTTTTTACCTAACCTCACTCTTCTCGAGATATAAGCGTTTAAAAATAACGTTTATTTATTCCTTTTTCTCAAAAAACTAGTACTTATTTACGATTATTTTTGGGTATTTACTATGCATTAAAACATGTCGACCTTATATTTTGGACAACTGTAAACAATTTTTGACTCGACATTTTTTACCTAACCTCACCCTTCTCGAGATATAAGCGTTGAAAAATGAACGGTTAGGTAATAAATGTAACGAGATAAAAAATATTTAGAATTGTCATTATTATAAAGTCCAATGTTTTAATTGATAATACAGCCCCACAAAAAAAAAGTTCAAATCTAGGAACCAGACCTACAAATCTGTATGTATTGTGAGCTCCTGAATGCCATCAGAATTTAATTTTATCGTTGGGTTTTTTTATCTTAGATTTTATATGAAATATATGTCAAATAAAATCTAAGATAAACAAAACCAAAGGATAAAATAAATTCTGGTGGCGGCATTGAACTCAAGAGGATTTGTTATAGCTAATAATAACACGGAGGTAAATTGAATAAAAATATATTAGAAATTATGGACACTGCTTTGCTCTAAAGTACATGCTCAACTAACTCGCTTTAGGGTACCCCTGTCACCAGTTGACACCAAAATATAAAAAGCATTGGCGGTTTCTTATCTACAAAGAATAAAAAGGATGCCGACAAAGGCAAACGGTGCCGAAATGCTCCTTATATTTTGAACACAAGTTTGCATAAAGATTGGTAGGTCTGGTTTCTGGGTCTGAACTATTTTTTGTGGGGCTGTGCTACAAAAAAAAGTTCAGACCCAGAAACTGAACCTACCAATTTTTAAGTATTTTCATATCCTGAATTCAATGCCGCCATTTCAATTTCATTTTATCGTAGAGTTTCTTTTAATCTTAGATTTTATCTAACATAAAAATGCTATTTCAAAGATAACATCTAAGAAAAAAAAACCCAATGATAAAAAGAAAGATGGCGGCATTAAATTCAGGAGGTCAAAATACATAAAGATTGGTAGGTCTCGTTTCTGGGTCTAAACTTTTTTTGCAGGGCTGTGTAATCAAAGTTAAAAAATAATCGTAAATACTAGTTTTTTGAAAAAAAAAAACTTAAATACACGTTCTTTTTTTTAAATGCTTATACCTCGAGAAGGGTGAATGTCAAGAGACAAAAAATACTTAGAATTGTCTAAAATAAGAAGTCAATTTAAAAAAAATTGTTGCTGACGGGAAATAGCGCACTTTTGTCCTGGTTTACGAGCGGAAATCGAAAAAGCACCAGTTCCTATGACCCTGACTTTGTTCTATACATCTTTAGGAACATTTTACACCTTCTCACATAAAAATCAGGTGGGGCGGAGTCTCATGTTGGGGTTTACGCCTTTTTCCTGCTTCATTTCCTCGACTAATATAACTCGGTTATTCATTTCCAGCAGTTACCTTTTAAATATCATCATTACGTTTTGAGAAATCATTGATAAGAGTGGAGTATTGATCCAGACTACCGACAAAACTGTCCATAATACAGTTTTGTCAAAGGAACTTTTTGTTCAGAATGATTTGAACTACAAACTACAACATGTCAAAAACTCGGCTAATTTGGAAATAGTTTTTTTCATGTAATGTGTGTCCTCCCCAAACACTTTTTAAGAAATTTATTTCTACGTCACATTCCACTATTACTATTAATATAATATAGGTTTTACTATTCTAAGTAATAAATACATAAATAATTTTCTTTTAGAGCGTTTATTTTCCCTGAATCTTTCATGATCGTTATATCATATGTGAATGGTGTGGGTGTGAAAATAATATTGCCTTTGTTTTTTAATCTCATATTACCGCTTATTCATAGGTATTATATTCCCCATTTCAATAAACGAGGGCTTGGTACTTTGTACTTTACTTTTTCAAGTACTAAGTTCTTGATACTTCATGATACTTCATGCTTTAAAGTACTCTAGCTAAGTGCTTGGTGCTTGGAACTTGCAGCACTTTGTCAGAGTACTTTGCCCAGCTCTGGGTCTGCTATATTTCTAGACCTTACAAAAATGTATTTATTTTTATGGGTATATGTGACAGAAATTGTTTATAAAGACACACCAACAAGAGTTCAAAATATGAAGAAATGAATAATAAGTACTTATAAATCTATCACACCGACAATACTAGGAAAGTAGAAACCTCATTTCAGAATCGCATAGAGATGTGTGTCAAACAAAATGAGCAACACTTATAATTTTTTCTGCTGAATTATTTGAAGGAATCTCTATTTTTACTTTCACATCCACGTAGTGGATTGGAAATATAGTAATCGTAAAACAATTTTTAAAAATTTTTGTGTATGAAATAGGTTTGGAATGTCATGAAACGTCGAAATTTTAAATTTGAGCGAAAAAAATGTTTCTGTCTATCTGCAACTTTCTTTGTCCGCACGTTTTCTCTGGAATGGTTTAAGATATTGACTTGAAATTTTGTACACATATATATTATAACGAGATCTGGAACTGGATTGTTTTTTGAACACATCCGGTGAAGGGTTGGGTGGTAAATAGGGATAAATAGGGGGAAATAAGTAAAGCAAGCTGGTAAGAGTACGCAAACTTGAAATTCGGTACATGTACTAGAAGCTAGAACGCCAAAATTTTTTATAATATTTTCCATCCCCTCACCACCCCCACTACATTATTAAATCACATATTATAATGACATCACACACTAGATTATATTTTGGGATTATTCCATGGAAGGGTTGGAAGTTAAATAGGGGTAAAGGGGGGAAATAAGTAAATCAAGCTTGTAAGAATACAGAAACTTGAAATTCGGTGTGTGTACTAGAAGCCAAAGCCACTGATTTTTTAAAAATATTTTTCTAATATTTCTATGACCAGTAATAATAATTTTCAGATACTAAAGTGCAAATATAGTAAAGGGGTTTCCTTTAAAGTGAATTGGATGAAAAATCTGGATGTAGGAGTAGTGATAGCGGTTTTAAGTTTAAGTTTATTCTTGAATTTTGTACTTATTGCTCAATAATTCGAGAACGGTAACAAAGAGTAATAGGGAAGTACATACAAATAATATTCGTCTTTCATTTATACATCACATCGGCGAAAAATGGAGAGAATTCAATTTAAAAGGTATTAAATTGAAAAATAATTTTGGCCATCCTGTATATTTTAGGAAGTTGTAATGATTCCAAAATATTAGCTAAATATCTCGTAACTAATATTCACATATTTTCCTTATAATCATATAATTCTTTTTTCAATATGCATCTGGAGATGGCATTATTACAATAAAAAATTCATTACATTAAAGTAGTTGGGAAATAGTCAATTGTAACATAGAAATGAAACGAGTTTAGAAAGAAGTATAAAAGAATGTACTGATATACATATAATTCTATTTTAAAAAAGTCACTTCCTTTAATTGTGTCTTGGTCCGCTCTATATATTCTAAAATAATTTCCGATTATAAACTTTTTACCTAGTTTACTTTTATCTTATTTTTAAATATATAGGACTGGTTTATATTGATATTCTAACTAGTTATATAACAGCACCTTTCTATAATAATAAAATGTTTTGTTTGGTTTAAGGTGATTCCCGAATGGGAAGTGGAAAAACAGTATGTCGTAAATTGCCTCCATGAAGCTCTTGTCCATGACGCCTTCGATAATATAATACCTCCTCATTACGGCGAGAATACCGTATATGCGAGTGATATAGACAGTTCATTAAGTGAAATAACGTACAACAAAGGTAAAACATCAACATAATTATATAAAACATTGGCATTGAACATTCGTTAGAATAGAAAAGCTGCAATTTCACATTTAAGCAAGTTTACAGTATCATAACTGATATAAAAAGACGTCATACATGATCAAGAAGTTGTACATGCCTAACTCATAAGAAAGAGTTAAATAAAATAAATGGTTTCTTTAAATAACTCCGGTAATAAGAAAATGCAAAATATTCGTAAGATCATATTGAAAGAACGGAAAGTATTGCAATAACAAATTGCCTAACTTACATAAAAAGTATCGAGAGGCATCTCAATCAACAAATGCAGTCATAGGTGGGGGGAGGAAGGGTTTCGGTGACTTCCACCGAAAATGTAACAAAATTATGAGGGACGGAGTTTACAGAAATCGAACGTTCTCAAAAAAATCAACAGAATATTTTTTAAGAAAGTGTAGTCCTTAATCCTTAATTGTAGAGGGAGGGACCTGCCAAACGAACGTTCCAGCGAGGGGGGGATCTCGTCAATGTTACAGTGTTACAAAGGAGATTAATGGTGTCAAGAATAGCTCATTATAACGAACGTGTTTGTCAATTGACCCCAGAGAACCTTTTAAATAGATATACTTCGGATTTAAACTTTATGTACAGTTTTTCTTATTTCGCAATAGTGAAAATACTGATAAAGGCATTAACACAGAACTCCTCTCTTTACTTACTAATCATCTTTTCTGTTTTTTCTTTTTCTGTGCTTTAACTAAAAGTATGTCAGATGTTGTTCTTAGTAAT
This sequence comes from Stenurella melanura, assembly GCA_963583905.1. Lineage (NCBI taxonomy): Eukaryota > Metazoa > Arthropoda > Insecta > Coleoptera > Cerambycidae > Stenurella > Stenurella melanura. The sequence goes on from OY757317.1 coordinate 45,823,313, forward strand.
AGTATTGACTATATTCCAAATTAATATTATTTTCTATTTATTTTTATAACTGCTTCTTAATTAACTATTTTTCGGGGTGATCACCTTGTATATTTCTTTAAAGGAGAAAAATAATATTTTGTCATATTATACCTAATTGACGCAATTGCCAAGGAGGAAACCTGCAGGGTGGTCATTGTGAAAAAATTATTAGAAAACAATGGGAATAGCATTTGAGATATGGATGCCACTATTGTCATTTAGAAATATTTCTAGTAAAAATATAGAGGGTCACTCTAAAAAACACTCAATTAAAAAGCAACAGAGTAGAATAATAATCAGAGTGTAGTTGTCATTATTACTACAAAGAAAACCTGGTAAATTTCAGTTGAAATAACACAGGGTGGTCATCCGACAGGAAAAAAGTAAATAAAGAGTGCCAAAGAGGAAAGTTTTACGAAAATAGCTTTACAAATTTCCACCATAGTTGAGTTATGTTTTACTATGACGACCCTATATATTTGTAATTATAAGTATAACTTTCTTTATAATTGTGTTAATTATATGCCAAATATTATTGCCACGTGTCACAGGTTCTTCACTATTTATTCTGCTTAGACGCCCCCCCCCCCCGTATTTATTAATTCTTTTGCGTGCTTACTTACATATTGTTATGAATTACACCCCCTTGGAACTGGAGATGATATGCCTATGCCTATGCCTACTGATAGTGACTGGAAAGACTCCAGAAAGAGCCAAGGACTTTTCTAGAGTGTGGTGGAAGAAGATTCTGGTTCAATCTAGAGGTAATTTCAGAGTATATAAGGCGCGATTACCAGCGCGGAAGGAGAAGTTTATTTTAGAAGTGACACGTTCGGTAAAAAGTGAGGTTAAATAAGAAGTAAATAAGGTTATTTTGAATGTTTGAACTATTGTATAGTCAGTAAATTATTAAATAAAGTGTTAGTAGTGGTTTATCTCTTGTTGAAATTATTCAGAACCCACGGATTCATACAGGGTGTTTCCGAAAGGTGAATAAACGTAACATTGGTGTCAGACGCGGAATTTTGACAAGAGGATTTTTCGGAAGTGTTGAGAAGTCTGGGACAGTATTCTCGGAGTTTGTGCTAACATAGGGAGGACTAATTTACTGGACATTGTTCGAGGATTAATTTCGAACAGGAAAATAGTGTCAAGTGCGTTTTTAGACATTGTAGAACATTTTTGTTGGACATTAGTGGTTAAGTGACAAAGACTCTAGATAAGACTTTTTTGTGCCGTTTTGAGGTTTTTCTGGACAGTCCCATTACCGATAGTGAGGTAATTATTAAATTTTGTCGATAATTATAATTACATGCCGATAACAACCAGAAGCATGGCATCCGAGAAACAAATGCAGGACTTTATGGCCCAAATGCAAAAGATGATGATGGATCAGGAAAGGAAGCGTCAGGAAGAGAAAGAAGAACAGGAAAGAAAGCGCCAGGAAGAGAAAGAAGAACGGGAAAGAAAACGACAAGAAAAAGAACAACGAAAATGACGACTTAAGGAAAGCTATAGAGACGCAACAGAATGCCTTGTTTACAGTCGCTGAAGAACTCAAAAATAAGATCGAAGTAAAAATGGACAAGGTCGAGGAGGAATTAAGTGAAGTCAAAGAAAAAGTAGATCGGGTTGAAGGAAAAACGGATAAGGTCGAGGAAAAAGTAAACAAGTTCGAAGACGAAGACAAAGGAGAAATAGACCAATTTAAACAACAGTTGAGGGATAGAGGAAACCAGCAAGTGGTATCATCAGGCTAGCGATTAAAAATTCCCTCATTTGATGGTCAAAGTTCCTGGATGACTTACAAGACACAGTTTGAGGCAGCAGCGAGTGCTAACAACTGGAATGATGAAGAGAAGGCTAAGGCATTGATCGTAGCTTTAAGAGGCCAAGCATTGGAATTGCTCCAGACAATTCCGGCAGACCAACAACGGAACTTTAGAGTTCTAGAAGCTGCCTTAGATCTACGATATGGCGATCAACACCTTGCTCAAGTATACCAGACCCAGCTGAAATTGCGCGTTCAGAAAGCTGGAGAGAGTCTGCAAGAATTTGAAGCTGAGGTAGAAAGACTGGCACATTTAGCATATCCTAATGCGCCAAGAGAATTTAAAGAGCAATTGGCAGTGGGGGCATTCCTAGACGGGATAAGGGACGAGGAGATCAGGCGAGTCCTCAGGCTATCCCGACATAACAGTAGTAGTGAAGCCTTGGTGCATGCACTAGAAGTAGAAGCCGTCTAGAGACCGAAACCCTATCTTGAACGCGATTCTCAAAACGAATAAAATGATCAGTCAATTACTGGCTCAATTCAATCCTCCGAAAAGACAGGAATCACAACAAAATAGAGAAAGGCCGAATTAATGATGTCGTCTATCGGATTCAACGAAGCAAAAAGTCCAAGATGAAGATCGTGCATTTGGACAGGCTGGCGAAATACATCGATGATTCTGAGTTGCCTGATCGGGACGATCAGGCTTAAGGAGGGGGCAGGGTTATGAATTACACCCCCTTGGAACTGGAACGCCTATGCCTATTGATAGTGACTGGAATGACTCCAGAAAGAGCCAATGACTTTTCTAGAGTGTGGTGGAAGAAGATTCTGGTTCAATCTAGAGGTAATTTCAGAGTATATAAGGCGCGATTACCAGTTTATTTTAGAAGTGACAAGTTCGGTAAAAAGTGAGGTTAAATAAGAAGTAAATAAGGTAATTTTGAATGTTTGAAGTATTGTATAGTCAGTAAATTATTAAATAAAGTGTTAGTAGTGGTTTATCTCTTGTTGAAATTATTCAGAACCCACGGATTCATACAGAGTGTTTCCAAAAGGTGAATAAACGTAACAATATATAATATTCCTATTTACATTTCTGAGTCAGGAGGGCTATAGTGAAAAGGTACTAAGAATTAATTTGCAAGGATGAATTTTATTATTGTAAGTTTTGTAAAATAAATATTAAGAACATTATTTAAAAAATGTTTTTATCCCTCTAAGTATATATTTTTTAACAATTCAGTTTATCTATAAATAATTGCTTTAGCCGTACCCAATAAACTAGACCATTTTGAACGTAAAAAATTGTATCTACAACAATTGCACCTCTACTGGTGAAGATAAACTAAGAATATTATCGTTGAAATATAGCCCGTGGAAAAGTAACATTGGCGAGTTTTAGAATTCCTTGCAGCATTATTGCATATTCGAGTTAGAGAATTTATTTCAGTTAAAATTGTCATAGTATTCATTATAAATATTATTGATAATTTTATTTCCAATGTGTGAAACTGATGTGTTTTAGGTGGTATCATATTGAGGATGGTTCAGCATTTTATGGGTTTGGAGAATTTCAAGAAAGGAATGCAACATTATATTAATATGAAGTAAGTAAAATGCAAAATTATTATAATATTTAATGTTCAAGTTATAAATGTATTTATAATTATGAAACAGTTAAATAATTTAACATTCATTAGAAATGGAAATCCATAAAAAAGATACATTAATCTGTGCTAGTAAATAGAAGGCTGTGAAATTATTTAAGTTACAAATACATATTAACTAGAGATTCCTTGATGTACAAAACATGAATTTCTAAATTAGTCATCTATGCTCTCTGTCCATCTCAATTGTAATATTATTCACGTCCCATCACAGCCCATCCCATCCCATCCTATCCCATCCTATCCCATCCCAGATTCCATCCCAATTCATTCCCAATCCCATTCCAATCCCATCCCATCCCAATCCCAATCACGATCTAATCCCAATTACATCCTCATCCAATCCCGATCCAACCCCGATCCCATTCCGATTCCATCTCGATCCCTTCCGGATCCCTTCCCGATCTCTTCCCGATCCCATCCCGATCCCACTCCAATAATATTAGAACTAGCATACAATTACATTTCACATTCTTGTCAACATGAGAATTTTTCTTCGCAGTGGAAACTTTTTGATTTGATTTGATTTGCCAGCGTAAGGTGGGCATTGCTGCCGATTCCGGTGCATGCAGATTTGTTCCACCATGCAGCCCGATCGCTCACCGATCACCCCACTGTGTGCCGGAACAAACCCCCAGTGCTTTTATATACCGCCGGACCAGCTGCATACGCTGGATTGGACATTGGACATGCTTGTTGTCAGCAGCGAGAGCCGCATGACGTATGGGGTGGGTAGGAAGGAGTATAGGATGGAGCGTCTAGCTGTTTGTGAGATGTTTCTTCTTGTTTTCCTTCTGTCTTCATCGGATGGAAAGTGTAGGTGTTTGTGAGATGCTTCTTTTAGGTTTTCGTGCTTCTTTTTACTTTCAGGTTTTTGTGATATGCTTCTTCTTAGTTTCTGTCTATGATTATCTTCTCTCCTATTCTACTTCTGAGTTTTCTGTTTCTTCTGTTTCTGAGTCTGGCAGTGTGTATATCCTTGATATTTCTTTATTGTATTCCATTTTTTGTTGTGCCAATTTTTTCCAGTGTGTATAAGTCTTTTCTAGCTTATTCATAATCCTCTCAATCGTTGTTATCCATGTGTAGCATGGCCTCCCTATTTTCAGTTTGTTGCAGCGCTTTCTTTATTAGGCGTGCCGTGTCTCGTCTTTGGACGTGTCTCCAGTATTTCATTGCGTATGATTCTATTCTTTTGATTATTGTTCTTCCCTCTAGTAATGTGGACGTTTTCTGTCGTTTTTGTGGTCCTGTTTTTGCTAGCAGTTGGATAATGTCCCTTTCAGCTCTTCTCAGGCTTCTTCTGTTGGCCTTTGTCGTTGCTGCGTTTTTGACTCCATATATCATCGTAGGCATCATGACGGTCGTGTATATCACCATGGTGGTTTGTTGTCCTCAATGAAGGGTAGTAGCGCTCATGTGACTCTGTAGGCTGTTTTGATTCTTTCCCTTAGTGTTTCCCTCCTTTTTAGTTGATTCGTTAGGTATGTTCCAAGGTATTTCATTCTATTCGTAGTTCTCAGGGTGTAGTCTCCTATTTTGTTTCTTCCCCACTTGTTGAACTTGTTTTTGTCAATGGGTCTCGGACCATTATTAGGCTCTTCTTGAAGTTTATTTTCATTCCAGAGGAATCCAGATGTGGTGTCATGTTTCTTAGAAATTTAACGATGTCTTGTTCTTCCTCGGTGATGATGGGTATATCGTCGGGGTATGCAAGTACGATGGGGGGCTTTATCGTTCCATCGTTTCCATTGAAATTCTGATTCTCCTTTATTGTGCTTTCTATCACTTGGTCCAGGACTGTGGTGAATAGTCGGGGGGGATAGGGGACATCCTAGTTTGACTCCTATATTCTTCGTTTTTGATTCCGTCGTCTGTCCAAACCATTGTATTGCAGTGTTTTCGTGTAGGCATGCTTTTATTATTCTGTTTATTAAGTAGTGCGGTACTCCCCTGTTGGGCAAAGTGTTGACTATAGCCTCATGCCCTATGGTATCAAATGCCTTTAGGAGGTCAATTGAGACTATATATGGTCTATTAAAAAATAACAGTACGACACTGAGTTATAAGTAAGCTCTCAGTAGTATCAAATTACATAATGTTGATAACGACTTCTCTTGGTAATTGCTTATCTCACATATCATATTTCACACATTGTTTTGTATCCGTTCTCATAGTTTATGCCAAATTGCACATTTGCATTTCCTTTGTTCTCCGTCTAGCTGACACTGCTTTCCTAATGTTATAAATACGAGCAGCAGACGCTTTTGTATTCAGTATTATACTCACCTTTACATTAAAACTTTTAAATCAACCATTACATTTTTTATTCAGAGTCATCGATGACTCTCTGTAACTAAATAAATATTTTTTTTAAACTCAATATCAAAGTATCAAATATAACAGTGGCGCAGTCGTACCGGATCTAGTGAAACGCACAAGTTCGGGAGCCTAACTTCTGGGAAACGTGTCCAAAGGAACAAGGAGAACATCTGGAATTGGTGCCTAACCTGTGGAAAAGAACCGGAAGAACAAGGACACCTTCCTAGCTGTGACGGTGGATCCCAATCCTTAAACTAGAAAAGAATCTACGAATGAAGACAATAACGTAAGTCATTTTAAGAATCATCTCGTTTTATTTTATTATTTTTCACAATTATTTTATAAAAGTGCTATATACACTCAGCGAACAAAACATAGTTCTATTATCGAATAATTATTCCCTCTCAAAGTAAACGCAACAAGTTTAATTTAATTTTAATTAATATAAGAAACGTATTATACTGCTAATACGTCACCGTGTATTATACAGTTAATACACAAACTGCCTAAATAATTTTTTATTAAAACTAATTTCCTTTTCTAAAAAGGTCATTTAAAAAAAAAAATTTCAAGTTAACATTTAAATAATTTTTTTTTTGTAATCTCTAAATAAAAGCAACAATGTCAGAAACATCGCAAACCACGCAAACAGTACAAAGTGCAAGGATAGAGCAAATTGAGCCTTACAAGCTCTCTGAAATGTTTTCTGTCATACCGGAATTCGATGGCAATGCCATTAATTTACAAACTTTTTGAAATTCTTGCCTTTATGCACAAGGCATGACAATCAACGATCAAAGAATTTTACTAACGCTCCAGATAAAAAATAAATTGCGTGGCAGAGCTGCCGAATTAATAAATTCTCGCAACCCCGACACATAGGCGGAAATAAGAGTCTTGCTCGAAACTCATTTCGGAGACTCTCGCGACCTGACATCTTTAATTCAGGATTTGCAGCGTATTCACCAAATGCCAGGTGAATCAGCACTAACTTTTGTCGCGCGTCTACAGACGCATAATGCGAAAATGCATGCGGCTATCCAGAAACAACGCCTTTCCGGCGAACAGAAACTATCGCAGTCAGATTTAATTGAAACTATGACCCTGAACACCTTGTTGACGGGTTTAGAGTCAAAACTAGGGCAAATAATACGGGCTGGAAACCCAACAAGTATGTTGCAAGCAATTAATAGGATTAGAAGAGAACTACAACTCTCTTATTTTGAATCGCAAAAATTTTCAAAAAATAATAATAATAAAGTTAAAAATCTAGTACCTCCTCAACAAAAACGACCAAACGTAAATTTCCAACAAAAATTTTGTTCATTTTGTAAACGCAGTGAGCATATAATAAACAAAATCCTAATTTTGTCCAACAAAGACCATCAGCGATACAACCAAACCCGAATTTTAACCGTTTCCATCAACAAAAAACTCATCATTTAAATTATGAACCTTATGATAACCAATATAATTTTAATCAGTACGAAGATTATTCTACTGAATATCAAAATGTTGATACAATGTACGACAATTTTAATTAAGAAGATAATCAAAATTTTTCGGGAAATTATGCATCTAATTTTCAAGAAGAACAGTACGAGAATTATACTGCTAATTCTCAGATGCTGCAAGAGAATTATACTGCTAATTCTCAGATGTCGCAAGAGAATTATACTGCTAATTCTCACTTGCCTCAGGAGGATTATACTGTTAATCCTCAGGATTTTTGCAAAAGTCCGGAGTATCTCACGGATACTCCAACAGCGAATTGCGAATTGGACTAAATTTCCCACCAAATTCAAAATATGAACCTCAACGACAATTTCGACCCGTTTCTGAACTTCCCAGAACAGAAGTTCATATAGAAACACTTTCGCACGCTTTATTGACTGTAAATTCAAATAATCTCTATTACATTAAAGACATCACAAATAAATTTAAAATTCTTATTGATTCTGGTGCAGGAATTTCGATTTTTAAACCAAAAACGGCAGAAAATTACAAAAGAAGATTTTCTGAAAATATTATTATACAAGGCATAACTGAACAAAAAATTAACATTAACGAATCTGTTCTTATACCATTTACCGACAATAATCCACAGAAAGTTTACATCCATAATTTAGATATAGAATTTGACGGACTATTAGGCGCAGACTTTTTAGAACACTACGAATGTATGGTAGATATTAAAAATAAGCGACTAATTACCAATTTCAAAACCGTACCGATATATAAAGCTACGGGTGACGAAAAAACACAAAATTTACCTTTGCAACCAACTACAAACTCAAATCAAATTCGGAATCAAATTCCGTGAAGCGTAAAAAATAAAAATTTAATTTTAATCGAACCACGCATGGAAAAAATATTTAAATTAAAATGTAATTTACGAAATACTGAGGCTATACTTTTAGCCCAGGAAAATGAAAAAGTACACTTACCAAATGCTATTGTTAAAATCGACGACAACGGAGAATTTTTACATCAGTTATAAACGCTAACGCAATTCCCAAAATAATCGATTTCTCGAACCTCAAATTGGAACCGGTTCAAAAATTTAGATCAATTTTTAATTTAAACTATCAGAGTCCGGACAGTCCTCAACATACAGACAGAAATTTCGAAATTAGAAATCAACTACGATTAGAACATTTGAACGAAGAAGAAGCCGAGTTAATAACAGAGCTTTGTCTAAATTTTTCTGATATATTTTATTTAGAAGGCGGCAATTTAAGTTTTACTAACGAGATTAAACATTCCATTGATACGAACGATTCTAAACCGGTTTTTACAAAATCTTATCGTTATCCTCATATTCACAAAGAGGAAGTTAAAACTCAAGTCTCTAAAATGCTAGACCAAGGTATAATCAGACCATCAATTTCACCCTGGTCATCCCCGGTTTGGGTTGTACCTAAAAAACTTGACGCCTCCGGTAAACAAAAATGGCGAGTTGTAGTAGACTACAGAAAACTCAACGAACTGACTATTGACGACAAATATCCACTTCCAAATATTTCGGATCTTCTTGATCAATTGGGCAAGTGTCAATATTTTACGACTTTAGATCTTGCCTCCGGATTCCATCAAATCGAAATCGACGCGAAAGACATTAAAAAAACTGCTTTCACAGTAGAAAACGGTCATTTCGAATTTGTACGAATGCCATTCGGACTGAAAAACGCTCCATCAACATTTCAAAGAGTGATGGACAACATTTTGTTAGGTATCCAAAACGAACGGTGTCTCGTCTACATGGATGACATTATTATCTATTCGCCTACCATTCATGACCACATTTCGCGACTAACGGAAGTATTTAAACGTTTACAAAAAGCTAATCTCAAAATTCAACCGGACAAGTGCGAATTTTTACGCAAGGAAGTCGCATATTTAGGCCATCTTATTACTAAGGACGGTGTAAAACCAAATCCCGCTAAGGTCGACGCGATTCTAAATTTTCCTCAACCAAGAAACCCTAAGGAAATAAAATCATTCCTAGGCTTACCTGGATATTACCGACGTTTTATCCCTAACTTTTCAAAGATATCTAAACCTTTAACAAAATTATTACAAAAAGACATACTTTTCGACTTTGACAATGATTGCTTAAACTCCTTCGAAAATTTGAAACGAGCGTTAACAACAACTCCGATTCTTATTTATCCGAATTTTGACGACGTTTTCATCCTAACTACTGATGCTAGCGCATTTGCCATTGATTCCGTGCTCTCGCAAGGAAATATAGGCAAAGATTTACCAATAGCTTATGCACCTCGAGCTTTATGCGCGGCGGAGACTAAGTATTCAACGATAGAGCGCGAGCTATTAGCTACAGTATGGTCAGTAAAACACTTTAGGCTATATCTATTCGGCAGAAAGTTCAAGTTAGTAACCGATCATCGACCACTTTCCTGGCTATTTTCGATAAAAGACCCAGGAAGCAGACTTGCACGTTGGCGACTTAAATTAGAAGAATACGACTATGAAATCATTTACAAACCCGGTAAAACCAATAAAAACGCGGACGCGCTATCGCGAGTTAAAATCAATCACTTTTCGGAATGTTCCAAATTTTACTCGAAAATTCTAGCCGCGAACGAGGACGACGAATCAGAATATGACGAACCAAACAATGACGAAAACCCGAACAATAACGACAAAATCACTAAAGAACAAATCTCTCAAGAATTTGATATCTTTTGGAATTTGTATAAGACGAAATCCTTAATAGATTATTCTAAAATTCAAATTTCAAACAGGGAACTTCTAGACAAGGAACACAAAAATATTATAACATTCTTTCAACAAAATAAATTAGAAGATTTGCATCATAAAATCATTGAGGACATGTTTGATGAACACCCCGAATTTTATAGTAACACTATTAACATTGTCTCAAGCAAATCGGTCAGGCATAGAAAATATTTTATTGTTCCTCTACCTTTTGATGTCGATTCAATAAACGAACATTTATTCATGGTATTGTACAAAAGACAAAACATTTTGGATCTTTCTAAAACACACTATGTAGAAAATAATCTAGATCTTCCAATACTCGAAATGCTATCTTTTATTTTTGCAGAAAAAGACTTGAAAATAGTTATCTGTCAAAATATTGTTAAAACCCCCGATGAAGATGAAATTCCAATTATTTTAGATCAAAACCATTCAGGCAAAAATAACTTACATCGTGGTATTAATGAAACTATTAGAAGAATTAGAGTAAAATACAATTGGCGAGGCTTAACTAAAGACGTCGAAAACTTTATAAAAAATTGCGAAACATGCGAAAAAACTAAAGTCTGTCGTAAAAACCTTAGCAACCCTCTGGTAATTACCGAGACTCCAAAAACGCCATTCGAAAGAATTAATGTCGACCTATTCGAATTTCCCACGCGAAATTACGCTGTTACAATTCGCGACGAATTAACCAAATTTACTCAAGCCTATGCTGTTCCGGATAAATCCGCGAAATCAGTTGTAAATACCTTATTGCTATATTTTCAACACTATGGTACCCCGTTGAGAATTCATTGCGATTACGGCGGTGAGTTTGATAACAAATTATTAAAAGATCTTTGTACGCTGTATGACATAAAATTAACATACTCAAGCGTAGGACATCCCCAATCTAACGGATCCCTCGAGCGATTTCACGCTACATTAGCTGAAATGTTAAGAGTCCACAAAACTGAAAATCCGAATGAACATCCTTTCACAATATTACCATACGCAATCATTTGCCATAACAATTCGGTTAACAAAACACACGGCTTCACACCGTACGAACTCATTTTCGGACATACGTCTATTAGACCGCCCGAAACTTTGTACAACCAAAAAGAATTAATAACGAAAAATATAAGAGATTTAAACAACAGAATATCTCACTATTATAAAATCTCCCGCAGTCGAACGCAATCTCAAAAGGAGAAAGCGAAAGTTCGCTTTGACAGAAATGTCCCAAAAAATCGACCTGAATACAAAGTTGGTGATAAAGTATATGTGAAAGATTCCCAAATTAAAAACAAACTTCAAAATAAATTTAACGGTCCTTTTAAAATCATAGAAATTTTCCAAAATTCTGCTACTTTACTAAATCTTGAAACAAATCAAGAAACTAAAGTAAATTTCGATAGAATGAAACCATATACTGAAAATTAAATTTATTTTCAGGTTTATCCTGCTGTTCGGATCAGCACTCGCACAATATAAAATAATACCAATAAACAACACTATTGGTGTATTTTACCACAAGGACACGGACATCGTGGTGACAAACGAAAAATGGACATTATTGGTACATAAAAATATATCATCCCTTAAACTAGCTTTCGATAAGAATCAACAAATTCTAGACATGATATTAAATACTCTCGACGGTGCTCATCAAAAAATGATCACGTTTAGAAGTGAAGTCAAAACAGACCTTAACCTTTTGACACAAATTTCCAAAACTATACAATCCAAATTTGATGAAGTATTTCTAGACACAAAAAGATATAAGCGCGGAATATTAAATGGTATCGGCACAATTTTCAAATCAATAACTGGAAATCTAGACGCCGAAGATGGCGAATATTACGCTAACTGTATTAATAAATTAAATAACGACGAACACCAATTAGAAGATTTAATAAAAAATCAAATTTCAGTTACAACATCAGTAATCAAAAATTTCAACTCAACTACTCAAAAATTGCAAATTGATGAGGAAACGTTTAACAAAGACATAAAAGAGATCGAACGTACAATCGATACCATGACGAGAAACATCGAAGCTGTAGAAATAAAGCTATTCTTACATATTTGTGAACAATTAATGGCAAGCTATTTGTATAATGAAGATAACTTGAACGATATTCTAAATTCAATAACATTTGCTCGATTGGGAATCATTCATTCGTCAATCATAACTCCCGATCATTTAGTAACGGCATTACAAGAAATTTCACAGAGTTTGCGAAGAAACAATTTGCCTCTTCCAATCAAACTATCGGCAGTTGCTAAATATTTAGACATTATTGAATTAAAAGCATTTCAAGTAGATTCCAACTTAATATTTGTTTTAAAGATACCACTTGTTGAACCTCAAAACTATAATACCTACCGTTTATACCCTATCCCTATATTTGATAACAGATCTGGTCTTCATCATATTCTATCTATTTCTCAAAAATTTATCGCGAGAGATGATGATTCTTTAATGTACATACCAATAACAAATCTAAAAGAATGCAAACCCCTATATTTTGGAACCAAGCTATGCTCAAACCTGTTTGCATACCCTATTGATCAGAATGCCATATGTGAAGCTACCAATGAAACTTCCCGAAAATTGCCAAACCTCCTTCATTATTAGTCAAGGGTACAACGTTCAAGAACTCGAAGAGAACACGTGGCTCATAATAAATTCCGAACCTCTCCATATTACTATTAGCTGCCCGAAGAGAGAACCAGCAACGGAGCTGATTAATAAAAATTCGATTGTAAAATTACAACCTGGATGTTACGCCTTCGCAGGTATCACCAGAATACAAGCCAGTGCCAAGGACCTCTCCGAAATTAAAGACAACTCCCATCCTGTACAAATTCCTTTTGAATGTTGTAACCAGTTGCCCGACAAAATTCAACTACCTAAATTAAAACCATTGAAACTCAACAATTTAAATATCGAGGATTTGGATATTGCCAAAAACAAATTGGAGCAATATTCTAAAGATCTGGACGATCTCATCAACGAACCCTTCGTGACCAAACATATGTCCTGGTTCACGTATTTCACCATCACCTTCATCATTTCCATAATTCTACTTTACGTGCTTTGTAAATGTAGAAGGAAGAGACGTCTACTGAAGATCGAACCCTCTACAGGCGATTCTCCTTGACCTCCTACAGGACGAAACAAAACCTTCATGAAATTCCCAAGTTTAATCCCTCCAAGAAAGCGACCCGGTATCAAACCTCAAGAAGATATCGAGTTATCATAGACTTTCAAGTGAATCACTAATTTTTGTTTATTGACTTAAACTTTTATTGTTTCCATTTTATGCTTATTATTTTATTCACTCAATATCTTATTATTGCCTTTGCATTATATTCATTTTGTTTTATTATTACTTTTATATTGTATTCAACAATCATTTTATTCAAAAGTTGTTGTATGACAATCAACTTTTTCATTAAGGGGGAAGTTGTTATATTAAAAAATAACAGTGCGACACTGAGTTATAAGTAAGCTCTCAGTAGTATCAAATTACATAATGTTGATAACGACTTCTCTTGGTAATTGCTTATCTCACATATCATATTTCACACATTGTTTTGTATCCGTTCTCATAGTTTATGCCAAATTGCACATTTGTACTTCCTTTGTTCTCCGTCTAGCTGACACTGCTTTCCTAATGTTATAAATACGAGCAGCAGACGCTTTTGTATTCAGTATTGTACTCACCTTTACATTAAAACTTTTAAATCAACAATTACATTTTTTATTCAGAGTCATCGATGACTCTCTGTAACTAAATAAATATTTTTCAAAAACTCAATATCAAAGTATCAAATATAACATATATAGTTTTGTCCTTTCTTTCCACTTTTCTTCCAGTATCCGTCTGGTGGTGTACATATGGTCATCTGTTGATCTACCCTTGATAAATGCCGTTTGATAATCTGGTAGTTCGCCGATGTATTTTTCCATTTCTCTGAGGAGGAATTGTGCGTAGTATTTGTCCCCTACACTGCAGAGTGTTATTCTTCTGTAATCGTCCACGTTTTGTGGTGATTTGATTTTAGAGAGCGGTATCTGTATGGTTGTGTTCCACTACTCAGGCAGGGGTGTGGTTTCCGTCCATGCATTGGTGATGATTTCTAGGGTTAGCTGTTTTATGTTGTAACTGTCAACTGTCAATAATTTTTTCACGTGGGGCACTGCATATGCTTTTACTTAAAATATATCCACAATTACCTCCACGCTGATACCACATAATTACTACTTTCTTCAACAGTTTTGAAAATATCCAAGTAAAAAATATTGCGATGGATATTTTAAGGAAAAACTTACAGGGTATTTCAGCTGAGAAATCACAGTTTAGAACATAATAATTCGAATACATATTTATAACAATGCTAAAAATGCTGCCGAACGTCACTAAAAATTCGTTATAAAACGATTTAGTTTCATAAGCTGAAATATTTTATAATTTAGTCACAGGAACATTTATAAAATAATTTCTTTACTGCATTATAAGATATTTTATAATTTTGCTGTAGAAATGTTTTAATGATAAATTTATAAAATATTTCAGTTGCAGACAACAAAACAGTATTTTCTGGAACTCTAATGTAACCAATCGGCATTTAGAAGCATTAATAAAATAACAAGAAAACAAAACAATCGTAGAACATTTTTAAATTATAAAACAAATTTGCTGGTTGGGAGTTTACGCAATATAAAGGAATCAAGTAATTAGCCACTTTTACCTTCAGATTTATGCAAAAGGGATTAAAAACTGACATATAACAATAATAATAATAATAAAGTGGCCGGAATAATACATCAAGAACTCTGCAGTAAGTACGGGCTAATTACCAACAAGACCCAGTACTGCAAATACGCACCCAAAGCCGTAATGGAGAATGATGACACAAAAATTTACTGGGATTTAGACATAATAACCGATTGAATGGTGAGACACAACAGACCTGACATAATGGTTCTCAAAAAAATGGAAATAGAAGCTTACATCATTGACATTACGATACCCCTAGACGAAAATATCAGAAACGCTAGGACGGAGAAAATAGCAAAATACCAAGATCTTCCAACGAACTGCGAGATATATATGAGCTCCAAAAAATCTCCATCATCCCAATCATCATATAGAGAATAATACTGCGACCAATCTGAAAAAAATGGGACTAGATGATCCAGTCCACGTAGTCAGTTTAGCTCAAAAAGCTCCAATCATAGCCACCTGCAGCACGATCCGTCGGGTCCTGGCTCACCCGTGAGAAGTTGGCGCAGCTGCCCCTTCCCACGGGTTCTTCCACCCGCTAAAGCTGTGATTAAAAAAAATTAAAAGAAATAAATAATAATAATAGCGTCTTTATTTTCCATGTGAAAGAATATACTCAATACAAAACTATTTAATAAGTAAATGGAAAAATAGGCGAAGTTCAGCAGTATTTTAACAAATATTAAAAGGAGTAATAAAAATATGAAAACTTATAAAATTAAGCTGCTCTTCCATATAATGTGTAAACAATAAAATAGAAATTATAACCAAATAATTTATGACTTGAAAATAAAATTGTACAATATGTCAAATTTTACGATTATTGCCTTGTGTAAAACTGACCGGGGTGTATCCAATCACAGATGTATGATTTAACGCGTTGAATTTAAAACGCTCCTCCTGGATTAAAAACAGACTATAATTCTGTTTAATGAAAAATAACAATTTTGGGTTGTCTTATGTTAGAAATGTCAATTTTGAAGTGACTTAAACGTCAATTAGAAAAGTAGTTTTTAGTTTGGTGTCCGTTACTAAAAGTACGGATATGCCGAAGATGCCTCGATGAGTGCGGTGGTCGCGATCGCTACATCGATGTCACCCCTTTGCGAAACAAATCTCCGTTCTTACGAAACCGGAACATCGAGACATCTTCGGCATGTTCGTACCCTAAGAGTAATGACTCTTTTGAGAATGCGAAATACTCACTTTGCGTACGACTGTACAATAAAGTTATTCTTGTTTACGTACACTTTTCACTATTTTGAAGTTCCCTTTTCGAGGTCCGTTTGTTATAACTTATTTTTTACAACTAAATTATGACTTATTTGGTGTATAAAACTCAAGTTATTTACCATTATTTTTTCTTATATAGTAAATTCAATAATGTAAATAATGAGGATCTATGGATAGCTTTAGATGAAATCGCCGAGAAAAATCTTTTAAACTTTCCAGCAAATTTAAGCACCATCACGGAAAACTGGACTAAATGCATTGGGTATCCCGTTCTTAATGTCACTTTGTCAAAAGGCTTCATTACAATCACTCAGGTAATACAACATTTTCTTTAAAGAAATAACTATTAATTATCGTAGAATTAACGCTCTTACATCAATTTCCTCATGCTATTAAAATATGTTATATATCATTAAACATTTTCATGTGTTTATGTAACCTTGAGGACGAGATTGAATATATTTAAATAATTTAAATTAATATTCCTATAGGTAAATCGATCAATGGTGTAGTGAAACATTCTCAATTAATATTAAAATGTTGCGTGACCTATTTTGATGAACACCTCTGTAAAAAATGTGTCTATTGTGTGATTTTAACGGGGCTTTTTTAGAAGAGAGGCCATCGAAAGCTCTACTTTATAACAAAAATTTAGAGATCAAATTTCAATTTTCAAGACCTACTATGATATTTTTCTTTGTCAAAAATGGAAAATTTTGTTTAGCGATTTTCTTTAATAAAATCTAACTAAACGTTTTAAAAGTAAAATTGAAAAAAGCATTAAACATAGGCAATGAAATAGAAAAATACCCGGAATTGGAAAGCGGCAGTTGAGGGTAGTTACTACAAGAACAAACTAATATACAGGGTGTGCAAGGTATTCTCGGGCCTCTTTTTCATAACCCGCTGTAAAAAGTTCTTCCTACCGCGAGGAAACAGGTTGCACTTCCACCATAAATGGATATTTAAATGTGGAACGGTTAATAAATAAAAGCTTCCTGCGGCGGGCAACCGTGTGTATGTCTTGGCAGACAGACGAAGTGAACGCAAACGGACAGAAGGAGGTGTACAAGATTCAGAAACAGAAGAAACAGAAAACTTAGAAGAAGAATAAATAAGGAAATGATGATAGATGGAAACTTAAAAGAAGCATGGACACTTAAAAGAGGCATCTCGCAAACACCCATCCTATGTTCCTACCCCATGCGTCATGTCGCCCTCGCTGCCGATAACAAGCATGTCCTATGTCCAACATTCAAGGTTTGGTTCCGACACGTGGGTTGGCCATCCGTTGGGTGTGCTCGGCGGACGACTGAGCTGCGTGTTGGAACGAACCTGCAGGTTGGATGCCGGAATCGGCAGCAATGGTCACTTTACGCCGGCAATTCAATCAACAAATCAATTACATCAAAATCGGAAGTCGGCCATATTGGTTCTTTACATCACAAAATTGTAAATTTTATTTCATATCACTACACCAATTAAGAAAGTAATCCGTTGGTCCATTTAAAAGCGACAAGTGTTCTTATGTACTGAGCTACCCGATATGCCTCTTCTGTTGTTTGGCATGACATACATATACTTCAAACTGAAAATTGCCGTAATAAAATTGCATTAGGGAATACATAAATATAAGACGAAGTCTCATGAGGATGCAGCATTTTCCTCTTCATTACAAAAATGTACAAAAGTAAATGGCATAAAGAAGACGGCGAATCACGTGCCTTTAGAGGAAAAAAATTCTGAATACTGCCCTGACTTAATTTAATAAGACAAGGATGATCGAGTACTTCTTACTTGTTCACTCATTGCTAATAAAATCATCCCTGAAGCAAGTTATGTGAGAAAACTTCACATACATTACTCTTAGAATTATCAATTCTACCTAAAGCCGTTTTAGAACATGTCGATAGTCGAGCAGAAATCAGATTCAGAAACACCTCAAATGAGTAAATCCAAAAGTTCGTGAAAAATATTAAATAACGACAGATTTATGACAAAATTAATGTATATAATATTTTATAATAACTTTTACATGATTTTTTCCAAAAATTGTAGTAGCCCATGAAAATAAACAATAGAAAAATAAACTAAGTGAATAGTTTTAATAAAAAATATTGTCTTCTGATTTAGTAATGACAGATAATAATAGGGTGCCATGAAAAACAAATTTTAAAGTCAGATGTCAAATCTTTAAAATATGCATATAGTCAGAGAACATTGTTATTGAAATTATAAAATTGATCAATAATATTATCAAGTATTAGTTTATTAGTTTGAAGTTAAAATTATGGATACTCTAAACGTAGTAGGAAAATTGAACTTGTATGCCTTAGAGGAGATAATGGCAGAACTTTGGGAGAGGTATGTGAGATATTTAATAATAGGCACCCGAATAGGCCCAACATCACTAAAAGTACAGTTTCAAAAATAAACAAAATTTTTAATGAGTGTGGCGCTGTGACAAGGCGTATTATAAGAACAGATAATGTACAGAGAAGACCCAGGTACGAGCGTTTTAAATTATTTTAATAACAATCCAAACGCCAGTGTAAGAGTAGCTCGCTTAGATTTGAATTTACCTAGAGAAAATGTTCTCCGATGCCTTAAAAAGAATAAGGTAAAACCACTCAAACCCATGTTTTTACATACGTAGGAACCTGGTGATTATGAAATACGGAGGGAATTGTGCTTGTGGGCTCAAAGTGAGTATCTTAATAACAGACATTTTTTGAAAACTACTTTATTTAGCGATGAGGCAACTTTTACCACATATGGGGTGGTATCGTCAGAAAATTGTAGGTTTTGGGCTACACAAAACCCAGAGTTGGTCATTAATTGTAAAAGACAATTTTCCCAAACAGTTAATGTTTGGTGTGGGCTACTCAATGAAACAATCATTGATCCTTTCCTTTTTGAAGGTAATATGAATAGCATGCAGTTTTTACGGTTCCTAAGAAATGAATTTGGGAATATGCTACGTGAACTATCAATACAAGAATCATAAATCTACACTTTCAATTAGATGGCAGCCCTGTCCATAATGCCAGAGTCGTTACCAGATTGATTAATGCTAACTTTCCTAATTGATGGATAGGTCTAGGTAGCCTTCGTTAATTGGATGGTCACCCCGATTCCCGGACTGAATACCGATGGACTTTCTTTTATGGGGTTTAATAAAATCTAAAGTTACAGGACACGCCCGAGTAATAGAAAAGATTTGTGTGCAAGAATAAGACAAACTTGTGCAGAAGTTACCCGGCAACAATTACAGAATGTCGTAAAGAATATTAAAAAAGATTCGACTAGTGCATCGAAATAAACGGCGGCCTTGTAGAGGCTACAAAAAGTTAAGAAGAATTGTATTATCGTGTTTTAGTTTTAGTGTAATGTTGTAATGTGTTGTTACTTTGTTTATTAAATACCTAATTATTATTACTTTCTATTGTTCATACATGTTTTTACGTCACATATGATTAAGTTTGGTTAAAAGACAATATTTATTAAAAGAATCAAATTATTTCATATTTCTATTGTTTATTTCACGGGCTACTTCGATTTTTAGAGAAAATCATGTAAAAGTTATTATAAAATGTTATCTACATTAATTTTGTCATAACTTTTTATTTAAAAAATCGCTAATCAAATTTGTCTATTTTTGACATTGAAAAAAATCATAGTAGGTATTGAAAATTGAAATTTATCTCTAAATTTTTGTCATAAAGTAGAGCTTTCAATGGCCTATCTTTTAAAAAAAGCCCCGTTAAAATCAGATAATAGACAAATTTTTTACAGCGGTGTTTCCATTCAAAATGGGTCACACTATATATAGTTGAGGTATGGTTTCATTTTTTTAATTTCATCTGCCACCCCTACAACCACCCCAATCCAATATTAATGGGGCTATCAAAATTTCATTAAGATATTGACTTGAAAAGTACACGTATTTATTGTAACGAGATCTGGAATTAGATTATGTTTTGAGCTTATTTCGTTGAAGTATTCGGGAGTAATTAGCGGTAGGTATATAAGTATGGAAGGTACTCGGAACATGGGAATTTGCATATATAGCTTAAGTCAAGGTTTCAATTTCTTTTATAATAACTGTCACTAGAGACTTGATGGGAAATCTGAATGTAGAAGTAGTGATTCCTTAGGCAGAGATTTCTTATATGGTATATATTTCTCTTTATGAGCTTAGATTTAGCTTCCTTGTTATTAGGCAAATGAAAGAAGTTTAATTTGTACCATTTTTACTTTCAGATAAAATAAATGTATTACTATTATTATTATACTTTACCGCTGCAATTCGGCTGCACATATGATAATCTTGCCTTAAATTATGTACCAAACTCTGTACTACTGCGTACATATTTCAAAACCTGTCAACTCCTGTCACTGATACTGAGTTTATCTCTAAATTAATATATTTCTTGCAGGCCAGATTCCTTTATCATCGTTACCATTATACAAACGGACAAATTAAATGGTACGTTCCTATAAGTTACACTGTATCAAATGAGAAAAATAAGTTCGAAGAAACCACTCCCAGGATTTGGCTAACTCCCAATAATGAGAGCATAAGTTTTCCAGCAAGCACCACTTGGATAATTTTAAATAATCAGCAGACAGGTAATTCTAACTAACCAGTCAGTTTAAGTATTTTTAAGAATTAGCTGACATGCAGAAGAATGATGCACGTAATCGATTAGATCTTGTAATTACAAATATAGAATGCTACACAATCTGTAATAGTGCATCATCAGTAAGATAAGACATCATTATATTGTTACGAATTTACGCCCCCTATAGGCTAATGCTGATAGCTCATGTGTAGTAGCCGGAATTAAGTAGCAATGGTGATAGATATAACTGCAATACCAGCATGTCTGTAATGTACTACCTCTTCACGCCATCTGTGAGACACTAGTGATATGACTATTCTAGAAACTTCTATATTGTTCTAGATTACTGTACGACAAACGTTATGGATCTTTTTGGAATTATTTAGATGTATTCTGTAGAATATTTAGGGTGACGATTCTCGATTGGAGATAAGTTTTTTCTAATGAATTGTTGTTAGATAAATCGGAGGTGATACAAATTGAACAGTAAAGTGTAAATATCAAGCAATAAACAGTGCTAAATGTTATTTTAGTCAGTAAACGCGTATTTTCCTTAATAAAAGGTCAATGATTTTTTAGAACAAGTGTGGGTGCAAATAAAAACTGAAAAAACAATATTAGAATTAGATGTCGTCTACAGACCAGCCAATACAAATATACAAAATTTCTTTGATGTATTTGAAGAAACAGTAGCCTCACTTTATACAAAATTTATACATTTATACAATTTATACGCCTCAATAACACCTAATATTTAAAAACGTTTCACATGTGCGAACGGCAGCTAGTTTTTTGTTGGAGAGCATAGGGCCGTGGATTAAGAATGTGGACATTCAAAGGGCGCCACTGGGCTGTCACAAAATGTGTTTATATAATCTTGCCAGTCAAGAAACAAGATTAAATTTCTAGCTATTAAGCGATGGAACTCGTAAGATCTATCAATAATGTCAAAATTTACACTTTACTATAAAATCTCAAAATCTAGGCAAGTATCAGGTGCATTAGAGCGAGTGACAAGAACATGTAGACATTAAACATTTATTACAACACAGGTGAGATGTACAACAAAAAATAAATAAATAAAGTAACTTAACTTGATCTATACGCAATGAAGAAAATTCTATATGTTTGTCCTAACCAAACTATTCAAGTGATTTAAAATATCGTTAAGGTTCTTTCGCAACCATGAATCATATATTATGCAACGAGTTATAGGTTTCAACAGTTAATTAAAAAAGCATTACTACGAATTTATTTTCTTTGGGAAAAGTGCCCGCAACTTGTCACCAAAGAGTAACGTAAATGAACAAAAGTTCATGATTTAATAAATTACAATATTCACTGTGCAGGCTCAGATGTTAACGATAATCTAAAATATGTATGTATCCTTCATGTACAATGTGACCAAAGACATACTAACCTCACATGGTACCATGCATTGTCTTTACAATAAGATCTTAAAGCATTTCAATATTCCACATAAAAACTTATCGTTAAACTATGATTGCAAACATGATAGTACGATTTACTTTAATACATGAACAAAAAATCACTGAATAAATCTGTAATAATCTCTCCAAGGATATACAACCAAAATAAAATGAAAGAAACGCCGATCAGAGCCTTGGCATTCTACTTGACTACTGCAGCGTCACCTGTCACTACTTCCTAGACGTACTCGACACTAGCTACCACTACAACTTCGTGCTGCACCGAAATTCCTGCATTAAATCTCTTGGAGACTGTTGCGGATAATCTCTAAGCCAGAACTTCTCTGAATGTCAGCAAGACCCGTACCTAACTAAACTTCTGAGTAATAGGCTCCCTCCTATTACTTTCTCTCTAAACAGTAGGCCCCATGTGACTAAAATGACAGCACCAAACAGCTTACATAAACTGTTCCACTTAATAGCCTAACCCAAACATGTGTCTGAATCATACAAATTGTCTCTGGCCTTACCCAAACATAGGTCTATCCAAGCACTCTGTAATAATTACAACAAATAAGAACTTTTAAGACAAAACTCAAATTAAAATGCTTAGTTCATATGGAGAGTACTACATAAACTCACGAAACACGTAACCTCAGAAGTTCAAAAAAACCAAACGAATTCCTTCCTGGAATTGACAAAGCTCTCACAGCCAAGCAGCGAAGATTATTTCAAATGAAATCCCAAACAGTGTTAGCGATGTGCCGATGTAAAACCCAAATTCTTCAACACAAAATCGGGACCTCGCTGCACCGATCGCTGTCGAGAAACGAAACCACCAGACCGAAAATCTGCCAAAATTTCCTCAGTGCTGCCAACTTGCGCACTCTTAGAACATTTTCTCTAGCCAATGATAATACACCATCAAAGGACTCAATAATCAAAATACTGAATTTCACAATTATGTAATACGTCATCTTCAAAAATATAAGATTATCACTACTAACTCAAACCATTCTTAAAGAAAACGTGTGTACTTTCGGAATGATAAGGCTTTTGCACACATGCGACGTGCCGCGCTTTGCAGAGTAACAGTGGTTGCATACCTCTCTATTCCGATAAGTGAATTAATTTACTGCAAATAAGTATGAAGTTATTCATGTAGCTTTTTCAAATGCTACAACACAGTGTGATAATGTTGCCTATGTCGGCGACTTTAATATTAATTTATTAGCTTTTCTGAAGCAAATTATTATGGAACCAACACGCGTCACGCAAAATACTCAATTTCTGATCAATTTATTATTTCTAGATGGGTCGATAAACTGCAGTAACTGCTTTGTCAGAGATGCTAATAAACTGCTGGCCACTCGAATTTACACATGGAGACTTTTAGGCAAAATTTAAAGTTCAATATTTTCAATAGGAATGCAAATTTTTGAACGCGGCTTGCAAATTTTAAGAGCTAGTTTTTTTCGGATTAAGCTGAATGAAGTCATGCAAAAAATCAAAAAGTTTGTATGAGTGAAATTTCCGCAAAAAATTTTTTTGGTCGTTGCAATATGGTTCCTTAGTAAGGTAACATCAATATCTCTAGACGGTTTTGTCAGTTTTTGGATTAAGGCCCTTGTACACACTACTCAACATAAAATTTAGATACCGAAATCTTTAAAATGCTATAACTTGACATTGGATTGACGGTTCTTGATGATTTTTGCGGATTTGGAATCCTTATTTCACGTAGATTTTCTATGATCTAAGCATTTTATTTGAGGGTTGAAATTTACACATTATACCGGGTCGATAATAAACAAAAACGTAGGGTACGACGCGCTCTAAAGTTTGGCATTATTTAAGTTTTTGTAAAAATAAATTCTCACCTCAAGTTGTTTTTATTTAATGTTTTTCTCACTGTTCTGTCCGAAACTCACACCCCAGTTTGTTGTCTCAAAGAAACATTCAGTTTTACAGAGTTCTTTGTCCACCCCCATGCCCATAATTATCGGGTGTAATTTCTACGCGACGCGTCAATTTCAAAGTAGGCATTGGAAAAAAAAATTTGTTGCTATGGAATTAAAAACAGTTTACATTATTTTAGAAATAATCTGACATATTTCAATGTTATAATTTTGTAAAGTTTAATTAATATGAGGCGTTTAACCACGGCAGAAAGGGAAAATTGCATTCGACTTCTCAACGAAGGAATGTCAAAACAGCAAGTTGCGCACATTTACAATGTCAGCCGAAAGAAAATTTATAATTTGAACTGCCGCGTCGAAACTACTGGTGATCATAATTATGGGCATGGTGGTGGACATACAAAAAAAATAAACCAAAGAACCGAAAGAATTTTAATGAGAGAAACTATGCGGAATAGAACAAAGAACTCTAGAAAACTAAATGACTCTTTAAGACAACAAACTGGGGTGAGAGTTTCGGACAGAACAGTGAGAAGAACATTAAATAAAAACAACTTGAGGTGAGATTTTTTTTTTTTAAACATAACAAATGCCAAACATTTTAAATTATAGAGCCCGTCGCAGAGCAAAATGTGTGCGGTTATTACAACGCCATAGAGCGAATAGGCGGACATGGGCAAATCGGCATGCGAATTGGGGTAATGCAGAGTGGAGCCATTGTTTATTTACTGACGAAACAAGATTTAATTTGTTTCACTCCGATGGCCGAATGTTAGTTTGGTGAAAGCCAAATCAGCGATATTGGGAGGAAAATATGGCCCCTCAAGAAGCATTTGGTGGCGGAGGTGTTACAGTGTGGGGAGGTATCATAAGAAATGGTAAAACCGAGCTATTCATTACCATCCAAACCATTAATGCTACTGTTTATCAGGAGGAAATTTTGGAACCTATTGTTGTTCCTTTTGCTCGACATTACGGCCCAGAATTTCTATTGGTGGATGACAACGCTCGACCTCACAGAGCGCGAAGGATCACAGAGTTTTTGCAGGCACAAAACATCAATAGGACGGACTGGCCTGCAAAGTCTCCGGATCTTAATGTCATCGAACACGTTTGGTCTTATTTAAAACTTAAAGTAAGATCTCTTGATGTACCCCCTGAAACCTTAGAAACGCTCAGTGAGGCCATTCGTGAAGAATGGGAGAATATTCCACAAGATTTTATAAATAATTTTGTGGATACTCTACCAAATCGATGTCGGGAAGCAATATTCCGAGCAGGAGGATCAACAAAATATTAGCTTCTCTTTTTTTTAATTATTGTACCTAATTTTAATTAGGTAATTTTAATTTAATTTTAATTTAAGTTTAAATTAAATAAATTTTTAATTTTTTAGTTAAATTTTTTTTCAGTTATTAAAAATTACCAGAATTAGAATTATAAATTTTTTAAGAATTGACTTTTGGTCGTTGTTAAGCAATGTTGTATATTGTATAATTTAATGTAATAAACTTGTTCTTGTCGCTACGTTTTTGTTTATTATCGACCCGGTATAATGTGTAAATTTCAACCCTCAAATAAAATGCTTAGACCATAGAAAATCTACGTGAAATAAGGATTCCAAGTCCGCAAAAATCATCAAGAACCGTCAATCCAATGTCAAGTTATAGCATTTTAAAGATTTCGGTATCCAAATTTTATGTTGAGTAGTGTGTACAAGGCCTAAGGGCCTTAATCCAAAAACTGAGAAAACCGTCTAGAGATATTGATGTTACCTTAGTAAGGAACCATATTGCAACGACCAAAAAAATTTTTTGCGGAAATTTCACTCATACAAACTTTTTGATATTTTGCATGACTTCATTGATCACCCCGTATATAATAAACTTATGGTCCTACGATAAATATGCGTCATGCAGCTTAATCCGAAAAAAACTAGCTCTTAAAATTTGCAAGCCGCGTTCAAACATTTGCATTCCTGTTGAAAATATTGAACTTTAAATTTTGCCTAAAAGTCTCTATGTGTAAGTTCGAGTGGCCAGCAGTGTATATCAGACCACTGTGTAATTACATGTGATATCCACATTGATATCAGAAAACCGAAACCAACATATCGAACATACAGATATTTTTCAAATTTCAATTATGATTTGTTTAATATTGATTTACAAAGTTTTCGGTAGCAATTAATATACGAGATGCAAGATATTGACAGCGTGGTAAATTACTTGAATGAAAATTTATTATCCTTATTTGATGTACATGCACTAATAAAAACAGCACGTTTTACTAGACCATTAGCTTTTTTGTTGACAGATAAAATAAAGTTTATGATGACTCTTCGAGACAAAGTACTAAAAAAATATAAGAAATTAAAAAATATTGAGCATTTCAAGTATTAGAAACAGCTTCGGAATTATATGAACTTTGCAATTTTGATGATAGAAAACAAAATACTCATGGAGTACAGATTTAAGAATATGAAGAGTAAACAAACATGGGAAGCTTTCAAATATAAATTTGGTATAAATAATAGAAAAGATAAGCTACAATTAAATTAGAACAAATGTGTAAATAATATAAATCAATTCTTCTATAATATTTGTACTCTCTCAGAACCAGATATAGATATATTAACATTTTATGAAAGCAATTCAAAACTGCCTTTTCAAGAAACTTTAAACTTCAATTGCGTAGCGAAAGATGACGTCTCTAAGATAATCATGAATATTATATCGAAAGCATGCGGACTGGATGGCATTAACATAACACTTGTTTAACTCTAATACCCTCTTCTGATACCCTTCATAAACCACATAATAAATTTTTGTAGAAAAAATCGGTAAAGTTATTTACACAGAACTTCCCTCGTTATTTGTGCATGACAGTCACTCAAAAAAATTATTAATTACGAAATGACATTGAGAATAATAATCGGAATATAATTATTGGTATTATTACAAAGAAAATCTGATAACTTTTGGTCAAAAAAATATACAGAGTGTTCATCCAACAGCAAAAGTTCAATATACTAAATAACAGGTGCCAAATATGGAAGGGTTGCGCAAATACCTTTATAAATGTCCACCATGACTCAATTATTTCTTGGGATGCCATTATTCAATAAAAGTATATAATAGGATATGCCAAATATTATTGCCATCTCTCACATTTTCAATCTCACATTCACGTAATGGAGTGGAAGTATAGTAGTGATTAAAATATAGAACAAATTTTCAAAAATGTTTTCTGTCTATTCTAGTGTTAAATTTTTTTCCAAATTGGTGAAAAATGTTGCAAATTTTTTTTTCCGAAATAGGTTTAGAATGCTATAAAACGTGGAAATTTTAAATTTGAGCAAAAAAATATTTCGTCTATTCTATAATGGTGATAAATAGATTACTAAAACATGTTTTCATTTTTTTTTATTTTTCTAAAACATTTTTAAATTTGTTTTAATAAATTTGGAATGCCATGGAAACGTGGAAATTTTAAATCGGAAAAAAAATTCCATCTATTTGTGGTAAAATTTTTTCAAAAATTTTTAATTTTTTTTTTATTTTTCTTTAAATAGATTTAGAACGCTATGAAACGTGGAAATTTGAAATCTTGAGAAAAAAAAAATTTATCTATTTTGGTGGTAAAAATTTTTTCAAAAATGGTAAAAAATTTTCAATTTTTTTTTTCTTTTAAATAGGTTTAGAATGCCATGAAACGTGGAAATTTTAAATTTGAACAAAGAAAACATTTTTTTTTAGTGGTAAAAATTTTTTAAAAAATGATTGAAAAAAATTTTCGAAATTTTTACTTCCCTCGCATACCGAAGGGAAGTATTTTTTTTCTGAAATAGGTTTAGCGCGTCATGAAACGTGGAAATTTTAAATTTGAGCAAAAACAATTTTTTTCACTATTTATTCCGTTTAGACGGTCCACCCTGTATATTTTTCAGTGAAAATTCTACCAGTTCTTCGCTGACAGTAGGGTTTTCGTCAAGTAGTTTTTTAGTTAATGCACCAACAGACAGACAGACAGACAGACAGACAGACTGACGGAATTGAGAAACCTATATTTTCGGAATCTACGTGTTCTGAAACGTCAGAATCCGAAAAAATCTCGGAGGGTGATTTTTTCTCCAATACAATACTTCCCTTCGGTATGCGAGGGAAGTAAAAACTCAATTTTTCCCATATTGGAAAGAAGGTCGTGTGGTTCCTGTTGCTGAAATAGACTCTACTCAAGAGCTTAACGATTTATGCCATATAAATATACTTCCAACATTTTCAAAGATTTTGGAAAGGATTCTGGAAAGTCAATTACGTAACCACTTAATGATATTCTACCGAGTACTCAGTCTGACTTCAGACCTGGGTAGAGTTGTGGCACAGCCCTTCTCAGCATAACTGATGACGTAATGACAGAGATTGAGAATAAGCATTGTGGCGTTCTAATTCTACTCGATTGCAGTAAAGCCTTTGATATGATATGATTGGTCACGCATTATATGTCATCCAGAAATAGACTTAATTAGGAATATTTATACCGTTCTCAAAGAGTAATATTAGAGGGAGAAATGTCAAATAGCTGTAGAATTTCAAGAGGTATTCCACAAGGGCCAATTTTAGGACCACTCATTTATACAATTTATACACTACACTATCTCTCCATACTGAATACGTGTAAAGTCCACATGTACGGTAATGACAGCCAACTATACCACTTTTTTGAGAAAGATAATTGTAACAGCACTTGCTAGTGTAAATAGAGATATCCACGAACTGGTTAATATATCAAAGAAACATGATTTATTGATAAATGTATCAAAATCACTGGTTCTGCTATTTGGCAACATCCAACCAAATACAGTTGAAATTAAATTGGGAGAGGACAGGCTAAGAATGTTTACCAAAATAAAAAAATTGGGGTAATTATTGATAAACATCTAAGATTCTCAGACCATGTCTTATGCTGAAAAAAGCAAAGATAATCTAGAAATGAATGTTATATTTATATTTATATATGTGATTTTATTTACGGCTCCCGTCTCACGGTTAGAGATACTAACCGAATACAAATAGTAAAAAAACTCATGTTTGCGTCTTATATATGGTATACGTAAATATGACAGAATATCTCACCCATTAACAACGACGAAATGGTTAAATATCGAAGAACGCGAATGTTCTATACTACAAAATATTAATTAAAAAAAATCCTTCATATTTAAGTAACGAAATTAAGTACAGACCTGACATCCACAATGTGAATATAAGAAGGAAAAAACAGCTTACAAATTCACAACATAAAACGGCCATGCTCCAAAGATTGTTTTCATTTAAAATTGCAAGGGCTGTAAGTACTCTCTCGGTAGATATAAGTCAATAACACTACGGAAATTTTACAAATATATGCACGATTTATTGCTATTAGACAAGATAGCAGGCAGCAACATATGGTTATGTTGTCATATATAGGTTAAATATATACGTTGAATTAATTCGTATAATCACATTTATGTTTGGAAAGAATGGGTCAGCTCGCACCTAGCGCTCCCTATGGATAAATGCACGTTAGTATTGTCAGTCATACTTACATAACAAAACATTCTGCATATTCTAGCTACTCGAACGCGTTTTTATTGGTAGTGGGCGCTGAGATATGGCTGGCTTATCTTAAATTACATGTCACAGTAAATTAACCAGTTATTTAACAGTAAGAATTTATTTATCCCCAAGATTCAAGAAGAATAGCAGACATTTGTTGCTTGAATCATGCGCCTTTTAATTTATAATATATCATGTTTTGCTTAATTTTATGTCAAGGCTATTTTAAAATTATTCGTATATTGTTATACATTTAAATTAATAAAGACATTTATTATTATTATTATTTTATTTTCGGTTTCACCGTTGCCGGACAAGGCCTCCGTGCTTTCCGACCTCTACCACACGGTAGCCGCGCCGGCGATAATAACAGCCACTCCCCACGTCCTCATTATTATTATTATTATTATTATTATTATTCCTGTTTCAACGTCGCCGGACAGGGCTTCCGTGCTTTCTGACCGATACTACACGGTAGCTGCGACGGCGATAATAAAAGCCACTCCCCACGACCTGTGGGGTTAATGACTGTACATTCCAGATTCGTGTGTCCTAAGTAGGCGAAGGGACCCCAAGATGACCGCCTTCTGTATTTAGCCTGCCAGCCATTCGACTGATTTCTGACAGGCTGGTATAGTCTTCAGTTCCGAGAGCAGCGTATGCTTCATACCTTCGAGTACACCGATTATTAGGACGACCATGTTGACCGAGTAGCTTGGGTACAGCACTTGGAGCTCGGTATTTGGTACGTTTTTCCTCCTCTTTAAAAGCAATGTTTGGCTCAGCAGGTGCTGAGAACTCGATCACAAACATCATCTTGTTTTGATGGTTGAAGAGGACTATATCAGACTTGTTCACTTGAATTAGCCTGATTGTCGGAAACGAGAAGTTCCAATAAATTCGGCGCCTCTCGTCCTCGACAACGGACTCGATATATCCGGGGACTTAAGACAGCATTGGTGTACGGTCTACTTCGTACAAGTGCCGTAGGTGGTAATACAGCACCGGTAACGCCGCTTTATGGCGATGGATGTAGGCCGAAATCGCATATACCGGGTATGCAGATAGTAAATGCATGAGCGACTCCGGCGCCTGATGGCAGGTCCCGCAGTTAATATCAGGAACCTCTATACCCATTACGTGGCTTCGGTAAACTAGTGTTGATTACACCATCTTGGCAGGCCACAATGAATCCCTCGGTCTCCGATTTTAGCCCAGCTGATCTTAAAAAGGCGAATGTCAGTTAGTCGATAAACCCAGTGTTTCTAGATTCTTACAGAACACACCGTGCATGGGATTATCGACATGCTACCTAAACAGACGTTCCTATCCGGCAGCTTTTATTTGGGCCTTCAGGCGAGGTGGCTGCAGTTCAGTGACTGACTCTGGGTCAGCATCGCGCAGGCCTCCTCGTCTGTTGTCGAATACGAGACCAAGTTCATCTGTGGCTCTTTTCGCCACCTTAAACAGTCCTGCACCTACCCCTGCATTTTCGTGACCTCTCACTAACTGCAGTAGCAGGTCTGAGCTCCTTAGGATGTTGCATGCCATACTTAGTGCTACTATGCCACGCAGACAGTCCAGAACCAAGAGTCCTCGGCCCCCCGTTGACATGGGCGGTACACACGAGGAATGGACGATCTATGATGAATACTCCTATTGAAATTCATCATCTTGCGGGTACCTCTATCTAATTTGTGCAGCTCATCTACAGTCCATTTGACTACCCCAAAGGGGGTAGAGCAGGACAGCGACGGCAAGCATATTAGTCGCAGACACCTTATTTTTCCCCGAGAATTCAGATGACCAAATCTTTCGGAGTAGACGTCTCTACTTGCCGCGGAGAGATTCTTTAACTTGCTGCACATCCTGGATGCGATTTTGCACATCCACGTATGTGTAGGTCTCTCCGACATCCAGATGTCTTAAAATGCTTCCGTCTGCGAGCTGCGCGTCTTCAGCAAATTCCCCGCATCGTCCTCTCTTGAGATGAACGACCGCGCAGTTGCCCATCCCGAACTCTATGCCAATGGCCCTCTATCAGCCTTAGAGCATTCTGAATTTCGTGGTCTCCGGAAGCATACAGTTTGAGGTCATCCATATAAAATAGATGAGTTACCTTATGCCAGCGGCAGTAGTTGTTCTATGCATCTCACTAGTGGCTCTGCTACTGCAAGATATTTAGGCAAATGCAGTAGTTCATGCGATGTAGTGTCAAATGCCTTACGATAGTCAATCCAGGCCATAAATGGGTTCTGCTTGTACTGCACAGAAAACTGCGTAATACAGCAGTCTATGAGCTGGCTGTCTTTGCAACCTGCCATGCCCTTCTTGGCACCACGCTGCTCGTAAATCTGCTGGAAGACCGGATCAACCTGCCGTAGTGTCCTAGCATACAAGATATGTGTAAATATCTTGTAGCAGAAGTTCAGACAGGTGACTGGCCTATAATTCCTTGAATCGGACAAATCTCCCTTCTTAAGAATTAGCACGATACGTCCCTCGACAAACCAGTCCGGAATCTACTGTTCTTCGTTTAAGCACGAGTTGAAAACTCGAGCCAGACAACGGTGGGTGGAGGAATATATTATTTTTTGGCGATGGATGTAGGCCAAAATCTCATACACCAGACATGCGGAAAGTAAATTCATGAGCGATTCCGGCGCCGGACGACAGGTCCTGCAGTTTATATTGAAACCTCTACACTCATTACGCGACTTCGGTAGACCAGCGTGTTAATTACACCGTCTTGTCAGGCTACAATGAATCCCTCGATCTCCGACTTTAGCCTAGCTGACCTTAAAAAGGTGAATGTCAGCCTTGTCGATAAACCCAGTGTGTCTAGGTTCTTATGCAACATCCCGTGCATGGGTTTATCGACATGCTGCTTTTATCTGGGCCTTCAGACGAGGTGGTTGAAGTTTAGTGACCGACTCTCGGTCAGCACCGCGCTGTCCTCCTCGCCTGTCGTCAAATACGAGACCAAGTTCATCTGCGGCCCTTTCTGCCACCTTAAACAATCCTGCACCCACCCCTGCATTTTCGTGATCTCTCACTAATTGCAGGAGAGGATCTGAGCTCCTAAACACATTGCATGCTAGTGCTACTTTGCCATGCATACACTCCAGCCCCAAAAGCCCCCGCCCCCCCCCCCCCTCCTACACGACGGACGAATAATTTAGGATGAATGCTCCTATAGATATTCATCATCTTGCGGGTACCTCTGTCTAATTGGCGCAGCTCATCAACAGTCTATTTGACTACTCCGAAGGAATAGAGCAGAACAGGAACTGTAAGCATATTAGTGGCAGATACTTTGTTTTTCCCCGAAAGTTCAGATGAGCAAATCTTTCGGAGTAGTTATCTGTACTTGCCTCAGAGAGATTCTCTCACTTGCTGTACATCCTGGATGTGGTGGTGTTGCACGCCCAAGTATGTGTAGATTTCTCTAAATCTGCTGGAAGACCGGATCAACCTGCCGTAGTATCCTAGCATACAGGATACGTGTAGATATCTTGTAGCAGTAGTTCAGACAGGTGATTGGCCTATGATTCCCTGGATCGGACGAATCTTCCTTCTTGGGGATTAGCACGATACGTACCTTGACAAACCAGTCCGGAATCTGCTGTCCCTTGTTCAACCATGTGTTGAAAACTCGAGCCAGACGACGGTGGGTGGACGGAAATTTTTTCCACCACCACTTGTTTATGCTCTCTGGACCCGGAGCAGCGAAGTTCATAGTGCCAACAAGAGCTTGTTGAAGTTCCTCCGAACTGATTGACGGGCACACCTCTTCTGGCCCTTCAACGATTCTGTGGCAGAGAGCCTCGAAGTGTGCGATTGCTGGAGTGTTGCTATCGAACGGACGTGTCGTTTCGTAGATTCACTTCCAGAAACTTTCGACATCGGCTGCGGCTGGGGGTTGGAAGGATTCATACGGGACAATGTATTATGCTCCATACTCCTTACCCGCCTTATTAGATTTTTCTTGACATCCATGAGCACTTGAATCCGATCTAAACAGTGTTGCTTAGTGGTAAGCATCACTGTTAGGTTCAGTGTGTGGTGCTGACGTCTTAGGGCGGCTGCTGTTCGCCGGAATGAGTAATTTTAAGTAAAAATTTGATATTCTAAGGGAGCCTAAAGATATTGCAGAAATACTAAAATTTGTTATCCCCCGTTTAAGAGTTATATCTATGTTATTATTCATTTTCTGAAATAAGTTTATATAATAGAATACCATTACCTTTGGATGTATTATCAGCCACAGAAATTCGGGAGACAATTCTAGACTATCTTGTATAAATTTTGTTAGGTTAATACTATACATTTTGATTCAATAAAATAGTACCAACCGCCTTTTGCTTATCGACTTACGGTGTTTTTCTACACCTATTAATTATGTGACAATTTTTTGGTGAAGTATCGTACCTATAATTGACTGTAGTAAATTATCGATTCATAATTCACTGCATCCGGCTAATCACAAATACAAATTCTATAATTCACTGTTCAGTGATCCAATGATATTTGGAATCGATCACGATCAACTCTTGCTGTTGCGGCTGACAATTATTAACTGACGTGGTATAATAATATAGTATTTTACATTTACCTTGAAATATATTTCTCTTTGGCTGTTAACATTCTTAAAGCTAACTGTCTTACATAGACTATTTCATACTAGTGTATAATTAGGCATTACTTTACTGTGGGCGTAAAAGAGGCACGTGTCAGATATTTCTACTGAGGGAATCGTTAACGTGATGTCGGCTCTTCTGTAATTTCAGTGAACGTAAGAGTAAGCATATGTCGTGAGAGGAGTGAACTCATATCACGATCCCTTAGGAGCAACAAAAACTTATTCTGTAACTACAGTGACTGGTCAGTGATGTGATGCCATCTTTTCAGTATTGCCAATAGTTAATTCCACAGTTCAACCAATAGAGGAGCCGCAAAGACATGATCGAAGGTCGTGCGCGGTACGATAGGAAATGCATCTTGTCAAAATGCGAGTTTCTATGAGATGCAAAGTTAGTATAATGTGTATTATCTGGTAAATGCGAAATAATTTTCTGTTGGGTAATGAATGGCAAAAAATATGTTCCAACATAATAAATGGTGCCCTAAAACATCTCTTCAACGAATTTGTGGAAAGACAACTACAACGTGTGTCGAACGTTTAGAAATCATTCAAAAAATGATGACAAGAGAACGAGGAAATTTTAACTGCTGTCCCTGGAGATTGTAATAAAAGTTCGGAGCAATATTGAAAATAAATTTGATTTATTATAATTTTATTGTACACAACCTAACTTGTATAATATATTGCATAATATCCCAAGCAAGTTCTTTGTTAACTGAATTATAAAAGCACTATCTTCTGCGCCAAAGGGGTTGGTCATGTATTGAAATTAATGTTTTTTGAAAATCTTCAGCAATCAGAAGAACTTTTAGTACCTCATTGGCAATTAGTACAACGTCAATATTCAACGCCCTTTAATTCCCACATTTTAAATAACACAGAATTCGTGGTTTAATCAAGGTGACAAATATCAGGCCAAGAGTATCCAAATAAAATGTTTGCTTGCCCAATAGTGAGGTATACTTTCACCCTCTCACACATGAACGGCTCCGTTCCCTCATAGTCTAACGCATTTGAACAGAAAACACTATAAAGTTTTTGATAAATTGCACGAATCAAGATTTTTGACCAAAATGGAAGGGGGCATGGGTAGAGTCTAAAATCAATAAGTCGGTACTGTACCTGCTGACTTCCGGTCGCCATCTTGGAAAACGCGAATGATGTTATATCTCCGTTCCTGTTCGTTTCTCGATATTGTAAAAGTTACAGCTGTTTGAAAAGACGTTTTTTTCTCATAAATTTTTTAATTACTAAATGAAACTTTCGGGTGTAAAACTCTAAAATAAAAATTATAGAAGATTTAATTATCTTTAGCTTAAATCCTCAACGAAGTTTCTGTGAATAACAGTTTTAAAGTTGTGGACGCGCGAATTCGGTCTCGCAGATTTCAGAGGTTACACGTGCTCTGTATCTTGCTCCGCCTGGTCCATGTATGATTGCTCACGGTAACGTGAACTCAATTTCAACATTTCACGTATTTATGGTGTACTTTATATTTATATGTAATATATATGTCATACATATATAATATAACATCTTTTATGAATATGCAATATCATATATTTAATATACATGATGTACAATATTTATTCTTATTTTATTTATTTATTTAATTTCCTTCCTTATTTGAACGTCTTGGTGAAGTTTAGCTAATACTACTCTACTACTTAACCAGGACGGCGAAATGAGATACGATCACCCATCCAAGTGATGGACTTTTTTTTTTTCGAGGGGAAAACCCTTCAAAAGGTTCCCTACACTGATGGTCCGGCGTGCAGGGATATGTGAGATTTCTACTCACTAAAAAAACCCCCTCTTCCTTCTTCGGAACTGTAACTAAACATTTCTTCGGAGGCTAACGAGTTTTATTGGATTAATATCCGTGCTTCTTCTTCTTTTGCCTTCATGATGCTGCAGCACATGGTGTTAATTGCCGTCCATTTCTCGGCGGTGGCAAGCATGTTTATCATAAAATTTCGTGGCGTAATTGTCAGGCCAACATTTCTGTTTGCCGTGTTCCTCTCGTCATTCCACCGAGGGCAGTGGAACATTGTGTGTTCCGGGGTATCCGGTGCTGGGCAGTAAATACACGCGTCTACTTCCCGCTTGCCGATTCTATGTAAATAGCTGCCGAAGTTGCCGTGGCCACTTAGCGTTTGAGTTAGGTGGTAATTTAAATCTCCGTGTTTTCGGGCAGTCCAGGCTCTTACGTCTGGGATAAGGCGGTACGTCCATCTGCCGTCGTCAGAAGTGTCCCATCGCTCCTGCCAGCGTTCCATCAGATGGTTTCTGTAAACGATCTTCGCATCTTTGTCTGTTCCGTGGCTGTACGTGCGCTCTTTGGAGAGCAAATCGGCGGGTGGGACCGCCCATATAACTTGAAGAGCCGAGGCGGAGGTTGTACGGTAGGCGCAGCACACCCTTATCAACATAAAATGTTGTGTCTTCAGTATCCGGTTGCGGTTACGCGCAGTCTTTAACGCGTCGACCCACGCCGGGGCGGCATACAGTAAGATGGGATTTGCCACGGAGTTCGAAAGTTTCCGGGTATAGGTCTTGGGCCCTCCAATGCGTGGCATGATCTTGCGGAGGGACATGGTCGCTTTCTCTGCTCTGTCGGTGGCATATTCAACATGCCGGTTCCATGACAGCTTTTGATCGATGAAAACCCCTAAGTATTTTATAGCTGGTTTAGCGCCCACCACCGCATCAGAGACGTTGACGCTCATGTTGTTAACATGTTTGTGCCCGGTCAGCGCGACTGCTTCCGATTTCTCAGGATCAATTTCTAGGTTGTGGTTGCCCATCCACCGGTTTATTACACGTATGGCGGCTTCGGCCTTGGTCGTAGCACGCTCCTCCGTTCTGTCTACGACGATAACGATAAGGTCGTCCGCGAACGCAACGAGTCGACAGTCGTCAGGGATGTCGGGGCTTTTTAGCTCGAGGATGCCATCGTACAAAACATTTCAAGTGATGGACTGGACCGGCGTGTCTTAACTTCGCCGATCGAGATCTCGCCACTGAAACCGGTACCGTACTTCACCTCACTATATCATGTACATCATACATGTTTGTATAATATTTATTTTATACAATAGATATTATATTATTTTTTATCTTTATAATGAAAATATGAATGTCTTACAATTTAAGGACTTAAATTAATTTTGCACGATAATTGGATTAAACATAGAAATATATCGTTTCATTGTTCACTAGATTTTTGTGATGAACTGCGACTAATTATACTTTGTCCATAATTTTTAAAGTTGAAACATGTTACGTATTTTATGGTATTTTTTAATAAATTGTTATGTTGCAATTATGTATACCATTTATTGCATTAAATACAGGCCCGACTTTTTGGTTTTAGACTCTACCCATGTCCCCCTTCCACTTTGGGTAAAAATGTCAATTCGTGTAATTTTCCAAAAACTAAATTATACTACACAATTTACCAAGAGAAGCAAGTTCCCAGATCTTTGGCGTGATGTGAATGCTCCTATAGTTAAGGAATACGCTATTTTCGTTTTCAAGATAACTCCGTCCACTTTCTTACAAAAACATGTGCTCACATCACATCGATACAGAACAGACATGTAGATAATGGTTTGATTAAAACACCGTTACATATTGAAAACGATCTTCTATATATTATTACACTTGTGACACATCATAGTTCGCATTTTTAACATATGAAGAAGGGGAATTAATCATGATAATTTATATAGGAAACATAATTTTTAATTCTTTTATTTTTTGACGGTGGGTTTGAGTAGATGTTACAAAAGTGTACGCCAGGTATGAGAAACTTTTTGTGCTTGGATTTTAAATAAATCTTACTACAAAGTCTGTACACACCAGTCCTCTAAATATGAAACGAAGCACGTGAAAACTACATGCTCTAGGGACGCTCCCATGTCAATGTTTACGTGCGAAAATGGAAAATTGCGCTACATTTCGCCGCGGCGCGCTATCTCGCTCCCACTGTCTCTCTCTCTGTCTCTCTCTGGTCCCGATATAAATAATTTTCAAAAATTCACAGATTTCGCAATTCTTGCAACCATCGGGACATTGGAAATGATAACATCATACATAAAACATAAAGTTTTTCCAGGAAACAGCTAAGATCCACTCTCGATTGCGACACCGCTGTATTTCGACCTCAAATGAAAACTGGTAGCTTGACCATTGTGATATATGCAACCCATATTACATTTGCATATATCAGCCGTTGCATATACGACAGTCTCACTCGACCGCGACACCGCTGTCTTTTGACCTTGAACGAGAACTGGTAACTCGACCCTCATATGCGATCATAAACATTT
This sequence comes from Stenurella melanura, assembly GCA_963583905.1. Taxonomy (NCBI): domain Eukaryota; kingdom Metazoa; phylum Arthropoda; class Insecta; order Coleoptera; family Cerambycidae; genus Stenurella; species Stenurella melanura. The sequence goes on from OY757317.1 coordinate 45,861,912, forward strand.
CCAATGTTAAAAGCACTTTGAAAATCACGAATATAGACAGTTTCGAAATTAAAAACAAAATTTCACTTAAATATAGCTTGAATGCGCGAGATTTATTTATAACAGAAAAGAAAAATATACTATTTAATTATTATAGCATTTAATTTCACAGTCAACATGATTTTTAATATACTTTTATCAGGCGCGCATTTAGAAAATTCTTGAGGGGAGGGGCGGCGCGCACATTCAAACTGAATATAATGCTATTTTGAACTTTTTATTAAAAAAAATCTATAAACCAAACTATAAAATAAAGCGAAAATAAACGTTTTAAAAACATTTAATAAAAACTTAAATTCATATTCTATTAAAATATTTATTTTCAGCTTGCATTTCTGCAAAAACAAGTCTTGCCGACTTTTCAGGGCCCAATTTATTCCTTAAATCATTGACTTACAGCAATGATGTAAATGTAACATTTTTTTTTTCAAATCATGATTTGAATTAAGATAACTCTCAATAGAAACTTATAAATTATTTATACAATCATTTCAAAAAGTCTTGTTACTGAACAATACTCTGTAAAGGTACAATTTTTGAACTTGTTACAGATCTTGGTTATGAACCTCTATACTTTCAACTCTTAACAGACAATTTTAACCTCATTCTTTCAGAATAAAGTACGAGTTTAAAACCAGGTAAAATTTTATTAGAAGATGTGCTGGGAGTAACGCACGCGATCCGTCTACCGAGATATGGCGCGTTTAGCTGCTGATAACAGCTAATTTTATCCACTGACGTTTGTCAAAATATCTTTTTTGCGTTCATTGGAGGCAAGTATTATAATATATTAGTGTTCAATAACCCTTAAAATAGAATGACGTTATAATGTGTTCCAATGTGTAATTATTTTTCGAGTGGCAGGCTTTTTAAGTTTAATATTTCTTAAAACTGAAATAAATGTTTTTGAAATGTAAATGAAAGTTTTCGCCCTTATGTGGAGCGTTTCAATGACGTGCTACATTTCACATTTTTAATTTTTTTCTCCCTGTGAATTAAAGTGGCAAAAAGTAAAAAAAAATTATAATATTATTTCAATGAGTACTTGCCAATCATGTAATAAAAAAATTCTACTGAAATAGTCCATTGTTGACAGATGCCTCGAAGACTACATGCAGGTTGGGTCAATATCTCCACAACCGCCTGAAATTAGAAAAAATGTTGAGACAAAAATTGTAGATTGAATGGCATATTTTAACATAATGTTTAAATCTACAGGGTGCTTCATATAATGATGGCAAGCTAATAATATATTTTATAAATAAAATACACAACCTCGTAGTGACTACTTTTTTTTAATTATTCTTGACAATTAATTTTATCATGTTATCCTAGTATTATGTGATTTTCTAATAATGATAATTTGATCAATGAATTAACGTTTAGCACTTATTGAAAAAAATACTTGTGTCGTATACACTTTGGATTTCAGCAACGATCGAAAATAAGCGCTAGGTTATTATTTCATAAAAATTAAATTATAAACTTAGCTATAACAACGGCTACAAACTAAGTTGCAAGCTGATATATTTTAGATCTCCAGTTTCCAAATTTTTGTTTTTACAGGCTATTATAGGGTTTATTATGAAAAAATATTAATGGAAGCAATCAGAAATGCTCTGGAAGAAGAGGACTTCGATGGAATTACTGATATTAACAGAGCTCAGCTAGTAGATGATTTTTTCAATTTTGCTATAGCTCGTGAAATGAAATATAAGGACGTTCTTAAATTTGTAAGATTTTTGAAACATGATACGTCGTATTATACCTGGAAAGCCGCTACGGAAGGATATAGACTTTTATTAAGAAGATTTGGAGACAACTCGGACATCGGAGAAGATATTAAGGTAAATATAGATTCAAATATAATTATATTGTAGTATTTCTTATATTTATGGCACACGACTCAGGTATCTGCCCTTACTTATTCCGTGGGATGGGAGAAGTAGCTCTAGTTGTTTCTTACCGCGTGGTGTAGGATAGTACAGAAGGAGTATCCGTCAGCAGAAAATCGAAAACATATGGTAAATGTCAGATAAAATGTGCAAAATAAAATATGAATTGAATCAAATTGGTAACAGTGCCTAGCTGTATTTTGAAGAGTAGCGCGCTTTTTCATTCAGATGGCCTGAATTCAGTACCAGTTGTGAACTATTGGTACATGAAACATTAAAACCTTCAGAGGAATATTTTCATAGAATTTGTTAATTGTGATCTAAATTACGCTTGCAAATACTGATCTGGTGCCAGAATATCTTTACAGAGATCTGCCGGGCCCTTAGGTCAAAGTAAAGTTAAGCAGATCGTGGGAATCGTATATAATTTCTATAATCGTGATAAATCTTATCGTGGTATTTTGTGTCACCTTTTATGTCACCTTATAGCTTCGAAATTATTTAATTAAGCTCGTGATTTTTAAGTCTGCCACTGGTTTAATGTTCACAAACATATTTTCTACCACAATTTAGAAACTCTATGTGGCAGATTTCAGTGTCGTGGCCTCTTGAACTAGAAGAACTTGTAATAGTAAGATCGGTGAAGGCATTCATACGAAATTAAACGATTAGTCATTTATGTCGAGTGAGGAATATTTTAATTAGTAGTTGATAATGGTGGAAATGCTATAGTAGTGACGAGTGGTGCAGTGTTCAAAGAAAGTCTTAGGCGTGGGTGCTTCGTTGAAGATGTTTTATCTTAACTTGAGTCAGTTTTGATTCTGTTGCAAATGTAAATTGACATGATGTGAGAATTAGTGATGTAACGCCAAACCCAAGGGAAATTAATTATTTTGAGACCATTAAATTATTATATTTTAATATATTAGCGAAAAAGTTTTATTTCATTCTATTCGCCGTACTTATTTTTAACATCCTGGTGAAGTTTAGTTAATGCCATTTCACCACTTAACCAGGACCGCCAGGAACTTGCCCAGCGTGCCTTAACTTCGCCGATGGAGATCTCGCCACTGAAACCGGCACCATACTTCACCTCAAAACATCAGGTTTTTGTTAAAATCAATCTCATAAAGAAGAAGAAGAGACACAAATAAACGTAGATGTGAATTTTCAATTAACAGTTGTGATTTTTATGATTTCTTTACAAATTACTTTCACAGAACGGCCGGCATTCGTACACTAGACCACTTAAGAAATTCTCACAACCACATTTCGATTTAAGTCTCAAAAAATCCTCATCATCATCATCATTGTAGCACTACAACCTTTCTAGAACTTCTTTCGTTCGTCCTTATCTAATGTCATATCAAATTTGTTCTCTACCACACTTTCAGTGTTAATTCTGTTAAAACGTATAAGGTAAATTGCGCGCCGGCTCCTCTACCATTACTCCAGTAAAATAGGCTCAGATTTCGACGATCGACGGAAAAAATGATAAAATTACGCAAAAGATATTCATTACTATTAAACATACTAAAAGTCTCCATCTCTATGTGTCGCGCTCGATCCACCAACTTAAAATATGGTGCTCAAATATAGTTTATTGCTTATATTTCGCTAACCATTAGCCATATTGAATTATGTTCCATATAAGAAATAAAACATATGATATTCTCTAATAGTCCACTGAAAAAAAATCCGTGAAAAGGAATATTACGGTATTAGTGTGTTTTTAGATACAGGGTGATTCGTGAGGGGAGGGCCGTACTTTATTAAAAGATAGAAAACATTGAGGTGATCTTAAATCCCCAAACAGTAATGGCTAAAGCGGCCCCGTTTTCAAAATACAGGGTGTTTTATATTTTTTGGAAGAATATTCTTTTCGCCATATATCTATAATGCGTAAGCGGAATCCAGTGAAATTTTTTATTTTGATTACAGTAGTGATTCACCATCCAATGTCTGGGATATTAATAAAATATCAGGGCCGGACCCAGAATAAAAATATTTCTACGTTATTCCTAGAAAACAACACTCTGTATACTGTTTATAAAATATTTGACATTAAAATATTAATTTACATCTAGAAAGATACAACATCACATAAAAAAAATATTTTGGCACTATTTCATTGTTGAAATAAGAAAATAAAATTTTTGAGGGTTCAAATTTTTTTTCTTTAAATGAGAAATTGAGAGAAAAAAGTCACTCTAAGGATTAACTACATATATTTTTTTTGTTCCCTATCTTCACTAGCAAAAGGTAGTGCAAATAAAGAGAATAAAAATTCATCACATATACCTGGTGAAATAAAAAAAAAATTGTAATGAATGTGTAATTAATAAACTTAACAAAATAATAACTGATAAAAATTAGTCTATTTTCAAAGTGACCAAATTCAATACATTTTCTTGATAGATCTGTCATTTCATTTATGCTTCTTCTAACAATCTCTAAATTGTTTTTAATTTCATTGCAAAAATGCTCAATTCTTGCAATCAGCCGCTCTCTGGTATTTATTTCTTCTTTATGTACTTCAGTTTTTAAATAGCCCTGCAAAAAACAGTTAAGGGGTGTGAGATCTGGTGATCTCGGGGGCCATGCAACGGGACCACCATGACCAATCCACCTATTTGGATATTGTTTATTCAGATAGTTTCTGACTCGTACCGAAAAATGCGGCGTAGCCCCATAATGTTGAAACCACGTTTCTCTTGTGTTTACATTATTTAATAAATTTGTCAGGGTATGTTGTAAAAAATCTAAATAATTGTCACCATTTAAGAAACCTTCAAAAATTTGATTAATTATGAGATTATTATTGAACATCCCCCACCACACATTTACAGAAAATCTATGTTGGGAATTCCTTTGGATTATTGCACAGGGATTCTCGAGACTCCAAATATGAAAATTTCGAGTATTATTTTTACCATCACGGGTAAATTGAGATTCATCGTAAATAATACTCTTAACATAGTTCGTCTATGGGATAAAACCCAGCGGCAAAAAGTTAACTGAAATACTTCGTCACCTGGCACCAATCGTTGGACAATTTTGACATGATAAGGATGCATTTGTTCGCCTTTAATAGTTCTCCAAACTCTGGTTTGAGGAAGATTTGATTGTTGACCAATTCTTCTTCTGCTGATTTTTGGGTTCTGGTCAACCATATTTAAAATCAAATCTTTTTCTTGCCGGGTCTGCCTAACAGGACGCTCTATTTTCATGCTTGAGGGAACGGTACCAGTTTCAGAAAAATGTCTAAACACTATATAAAATGTTTTATAATCTGGTACACGTTGATTTCCAAACCGGCGCCTGTATTCCCTTTCAGCAGCTTTTGCGTTGCCATTGCAATATCCATAGACAAAAACCATATTTTCGTATTCTCTACTCGTGTATGTAAACGGCATGATTTAGAATTATTACAAGACAATATTGTAACCAGTAAAGGCAACAGTGGTGACGTGACACTTTTTAATTACAATATGACTGATTTTTGACAGGTACCTACTTGATTATTAAAAAGTACGTAGCCATAACTTTTAAAACAAATGTAATGGCAAGAATAGATGATTGTAACAATTAATTACTCTTGCAATGAACTAAATATTGCTGAAACCAGAGTTTGGAGAACTACCTTTTGGTAGTGCATATGGGGAACAAAAAAAAATAATACATAGTTAATCCCTAGAGTGACTTTTTTCTCTGAATTTCTCATTTAAAGAAAAAAAATTTGAACCCTCAACAATTTAATTTTTTTATTTAAACAATGAAATGGTGCCAAAAGATTTTTTTATGAGATGTTGTATCGTTCTAGGTGTAAATTAATATTTTAATGTCAAATATTTTATAAACAGTATACAGAGTGTTATTTTCTAGAAATAAATTAAAAAGATTTTTATTCTGGGTCCGGCCCTGATATTTAATTAATATCCCAGACATTAGATGGACAATGACTACTGTAATCAAAATACAAAATTTCATTGGATTCCGCTTACGCATTACAGATATATGGCGAAAAGAATATTCTTCCAAAAAATATAAAACGTATTTCGAAAACAGGGCCGCTTTAATCATGGCTGTTTGGGGATTTAAGATCACCTCAATGTTTTCTATCTTTCGGTAAAATACGACCCTCTCCTCACGAATCACCTTGTATATTTTGGTTTGGTGTTCTGAATAACATCTCAAAAAACCCCGAGGTAGGAGGCAACAATATAAACGTGAAAAATCTTGTTCCTAAGTGGCCTTTTGCGATTTTCTCGATTCCTATCGATTTCACGACCCATATACTTCTATGTAAATCTAAATATAATTCTACACAAGAAGGGATGTATGACATTTTCTATTTAGAGCCATACCTTTCACGATAAATTCCTGTGAAAATTAGGTTTAAAGAAATCCACTTTTATCATACTGAAACGTAAAATATAAAGCAAAAGTCAACAATAAATCATTTCGGAGATATTAAGGCATTGGGAGAATATTATGAGGAGAATTATATACTTCTAACTATTACACGTGCATGAATGTCAGAAAGTTAAAACTACTACAAAGGTTCTTACTCGCAATCTATGGTGCTCCAGTTAAAAAAGATTCCATGATTAACTATCGATTAACTATCGATATTTACGTTTCACTGTGTCTTTGAGCAGAGGCAAACCAGAAGCGGTGGAAACTATGAATTGAATCCTGCGGATTGGGGATGGGTGTCAAAATACTGCATTTTGTGGCCAAAGATAGCATCTCAACCTCCCGCATTTGATTGTCTTTTGAACATGATTTTCTGCAATTACGCAAAAAGTTGTAGACCATTGCGCACTTGTCGAATATTGGGACAACATTGCTCATCAGTTTGTAGTAATTGCCATGGTCAATCTTGTTCAAATGCAGAGCCAATTGAAGAGGATCCAAACAAGAAATCTTCAACGACACAGAAATTTAAGAATCTGATAATATATACCCTTCAGTTTTCATTGTACAAGCTATTGTGGAAGAAGAAATTGAATAGAAAAAACGAAGGAAATATATGATACTTCAATAAATATTAAACCATGATATAAAAGAAAAATATTTTTTCTTTATATTTTACATTTTAGTATTAGAAAAGTGGAGTAAATTTCTTTAAACACAATTTTTCAAGGGAATTAATCATGAAAAGTGTTGCTCTAAAAAGGGCAATTTAAAAAATGTGCGCTCTCTGTCTGTTTGTCTGTCGGTTTGTCCGTCCGTCCGCCTATCTCTCCATCCACCATGATTCTTGTAAGCACAATAATTAGTAACGAAAAGTTCGATTTTGTTAAAACTTGGACGGTAAATCAATGTTAGATAGAATTGTAATCACAGCTATTTATTTCTAGGAGGATATATTGGATCTGATGGAGAATATGTATCTCTCGGTGTCAATTTCAACTGTTAAAGAAGATGACCAGGTTTACACAATCAAGCAACAGTTAGCACTTGACTGGGCCTGCAGATTGGAGCACGATGGGTGCATTAAAGATGTTATTAAATTGTTCAAGCAATACAAATACTCAGAAATAAGGTAATTACTTTTGGTATAGAATTGAAAATCTCATTATATAGGATATCGAAATGATTACCTCCTGTAAAATTAGATTAATGGTATCTGTAATAAACAGAACGAATATACCCTTTATTTTAGAAGAAATTGAAGTGGTAGGTGCCTATAGGGTAAGCTTGTGGACGGAAGGAGTTTGAATTAAACACAGAAAGATATATCAGTTCGACAAGTTTTATATAAACATGCCTGCTCCAACACTGGCAATGTCAGTGGGTAAATAGATATTGTCTGCGCTTTTTCAAATGCGTAAGCCCCGCTTATTCCTGCCAATAGCAAAAAGTTCTTTCACGGCAGTTCCTGTATATTCATTCATAAAAGATTTTCAACTTGTATACTCTAAACCCAAATATGATGGAAACAATTCTAACATAAGTGCTTTAGTAGCAACATGAATCCTTTTTCCAGGAACCATTTTGTTTATCTTAAAAATAAGTAAAAGAATTAAGTATGAAAGGAAGGTACAAAGTTTGACTCTTGTTTCGAAATAAATGCGTAAACATGTTGACATGGCTCTTTGGAAGTTTTTAATTTATTCCAAACAAGAAAGAATTGGTCGGCACCGCTGGCATAGATATGATTGTGTCATATTATGTGAGTTCACTTGTCGGAATTTTATAAATTTTAAGTTGACTTTAGGAATGCTATAATTGCTTGGGCGCGTTACAAAGTTGGCGCCTGACAATATTTGGCTTTACCAATTGCGCAGTGAGGCAACATCTATCTTATGGGTATGCTCTGTTATTATATACTTCATCATATATCAGAAACCAAGAGTCTTGCCTCAATACGATCATGGCAAAAATTAAGGAAGAATCATCAAAATTAAGCTATTTTTGGCCAAAACCTGAAAAATTACCAACTTTGTGCCTCTAATATAAATAATAAATCGTAAATCATAATAAAACGTAATATTCTAGGAGCTAGCGTCGAAAAGTGAAAAATTTATCAAACCACTAACCGAAGTGGTTGATAGTATTCGTCCAAATAAGCAAACTTGTCTATTGTGAATATGAGCCTTATGGGGACGGCAATTTATAGTGCGGGCCTTTGAAAAATTGAATGTATTTCATCAACCACTAGGTTTGACCGTAGTTATAAATGAAAAACTTGCATTGATACAATCGGCGAGAGTTTTCTCATTGAGCGTTGGGGTGCGTTTTCTCAGAAAAGAAACCCGAATCGCATTGTAATCAAACCGGCCAAAGTTCGTGGCAAATGTTTTCAATTGTAGAAAAAATTAAAGAAATAGAATCGGCGGGAAATTTGGAAGAGGGGAGGAAGAGTTATTGGGGCAATTATGAACATAAAATCTAGAGTTTACACTGTAAATGTCGTCAAACAAGGAATTGAAGCTAAGAACTCTCGCCTGACTGTTTACATACTCCAAACACCATATAAAGCATTATATTATCATTGGCGAGACTTTTTATTAAAGTAAAGTATTATCAAAATTTTCTTACATATTCCGATTTTCTTTGATAAAATTGCCAATATATCATAAAATGTGCCTTTAGAAGTAAAACATCAAATAGGTAAAAAGAAAAATCGAGAAAATTCCTATCGAAATTTATAACAAATCAGATTCAAATATATCTATAATTATCTAATGTATTCTTCTTGCATAATATTCATGACAATTTCAGACGTTTGTATACGTATATGTTTTTCCATTTTTCAGAAAAAATAAAACTCAAAACATAATGACCTAACATAAACGATGTAATGATAAATTCAAGATAATGTATGATATAATATTGAATTCTATTCTTTTTAGAACGGATATGTTTTGGAAAAACCTTTTCCTTTGGTTTAATTCATTTTTTCATTCAAGTCCGCTCGGCATAGAAAACTCACAAGAAATAATCTATTATGTTTCTATTTCAAAACTATATTCTCTAAAAAATGTATCAAAATTAATCCTTTGCTGTAATTACCCACGATAATAATATTCACATTTTATTAATTTTTCCTATTTTCTGGGAAAACAGAATGAAAACGATAATTTTCAAACTTCGTATACATAAGAAAACCGACTTCGAGTACATAAGAAAACTGATAATTCGAATATTTAGATATAAACCGTGTCGTTACAATTTTCTAACATAAATTCTTATACGTGGAAAAATTGGTTAATACGTTTTCCTGAGCATACCGTTGGAAAATGTGAGTGTAGGACTAGAATATTTCGATGGGAACATTCTCGATATTTCCTTTTACCTATTTGATGTTTTACTTCAAAACGCATATTTTATGAAAAAAAAAATCGGAATATACAATATTTTTGGATAGTACTCCCACTTCCCCTGCCCCTCCCCCCAATAAAATGGGGATGAAAAGAGTAGTTTCGAGGGGGCCAAAATCCTCCTTTGTACATATTCGTTCCCATCGCTGTAGAAAAATGTTTTCGGTTTTATCCGAACTTTTATTAAAATTTAAGGGATGAATTACCCCTCACTCCCACCCCCTGTGTAGAAGAAAATGATGAATAACTATTGCATTATCATGTTTTCAAAAACATGTAATCATAAACTAATCTACAGGACGAATGTTATTTTTACTAAAATCAATCAATTTGTAGTGAAGATTATCGTTTTCACCCCTTGTAGGGGTGGTTTCAGCGTCTTCTGAGGGTAAATATCGTTGAATAATCAAGAATAAAATGACACTAGAGATTTCTGCTCAAAAAATGCTGGAAATTGCAACAGACGGCAATATAGTTAACGTTACTACGATTCACCCACAATGGGGTAGTTTTGGGGAGTTTATTTTAATAAAAATTCTCGCCGGTGATAACATAATGTTTTATAGGGTGTTTGGAGGATGCAAAAATGTAGGCGATAGTTTTTAGCTTGAATTCCTTGTACGTTCAATTTTTCACAGGCTCGCACTATGAATTGCCGGCCCTTAAGGCCCATATTCACAAGAGATAAGCTTGCTAGTTTAGACGAGTACTATCATCAAACCACTACGGTCAGTAGTTGGATAAATGTTTCAGTTTTCGACACTAGCTCCTAGGATATCAACATTATCAATATAATTATATCCAAATGCAACTTCCTGGAACTGTAAAAGCTATATAACAATAGAAACAAATGAATAAATATGTTACCAGAAAAACTAGTAATTATTCAAACTTTTACAAAATATTTATCACAGATAAGTTTAAAACATATATCCTTCTTACACAATTATAAGAAAGAAAATATGTTTTAAACGTATATTTTGTAAAAGTTTGAATAATTACCAGTTTTTCTGGTAATATATTTATTCATTTGTTTCTATTATTAAAATTATTGTTGGATACTCTTAGAATGTCCGTTCTATAATAAAAATGCTAATTAATATATATGTGGGATCTATTTGGTTCGTTAAGAATTTTTAGGTTTGGAAATGGGCCCTTTATCTGAAACTCATATAAGCAATCTCGGAGAGGCGACTATGCAGAAGCGGAGTTCATTTCTTAAAAGGCAAAACTTTTAGGATAGATAATATATCTCATGATTCTAGTTACTTGACAACAAGAGCCTGGATCTGCTCAATTTCCCTTATTCAATTCTATTATTTTATTTTACACGCATGTCATATTCGAATAAAACATGTTAGACCAAAAAGAAGTGATCAAGTTTTCAAGAAACGGTTTGGTGGAAATGGACCCTTTATCTGAAACTCATATAAGCAATCTCGTAGAGGCGACCATGCAGAAGCGGAGTTCATTTTTTAAAAGACGAAACTTTTAGGATTGATAATACATCTCGTGATTCTAGTTACTTGAAACAAGAGCCTGGATCTGCTCAATTTCCTTTATTCAATTCTATTGTTTTATTTTACACGCATGTCAAATTTGAATAAAACATGTTAGGTCAAAAAGAGGTGATCACGTTTTCAAGAAACGGTCTACACTCTACACACACGGACAATTCTATTTTATTCGATACTTGAGTTCAGCTTGTTATGAAACGAATTTCTGTACCAAAGTTTTTATAGTTGCCTTCATACGCAATTTTAATTTCTATTTCACCTAACGATTTTAACAATTTGTTTGGAAATATAGTTCAGAATTTAGTTAATACATTACCACCCTGTAACATTAACTGTGAAATTTTTTTAAATAATTCCAGTATCAACTGCATAGAGAAGGATTTTCTCTCTGAAGTGTCCTATAATCAGGTACTTGATGTAATTGAAAACTTGGAAAACGTAAAAAGCTATGATGCTTATGAGATAAATGTGAAAGTGCTAAACTGTATTAAATTTATTCTTCTCGCCCCTTTCACTAAACTAATCAACGAGTGCATTAGAACGAACAGCTTTCCGAAAAATTTAAAACTATCCAAAGTGTTATCCCTGTTCAAAAAAGGTTCAGTTGACGACCCTGCAAATTACAGGCCAATATCTATTGTGCCATTTTTTGCAAAAATTATCGAGGTAATACTAAAAATTCAAATAACTAATTATTTTGAATATCGTAACTTGTTTAATAGAAGTGAATATGGTTTTAGGTCTAAGTTGTCCACGACTTTAGCCATAATTAACTTAACCGACATAATAAACAAAGGTTTTGAGGCCAAGGAGTTCGTACATGTCCAATTCTTAGACTTAAGCAAAGCCTTCGATTGTGTGCCACATGACCTTTCCATAAAGAAATTAGGCTTTTATAAATTTTCAGTAAATAGTCAAAATCTGATTAAATCGTATCTTACTGATCGCTCTCAGTTTGTGAATTTCAATAACGCAAAGTCAAATTCGATAGACATCAAATTTGGCGTACCTCAAGGATCAGTCCTAGGACCAGCCTCGTTCCTCATTTGTGTTAACGATTTGCCCAATAGTAGTCCCTTGTCGAAGTTCACTCTTTTTGCTGATGACACTACACTCGCACATACTAATACAGATCTCCGTGATCTAATAAATGAAGCTCGTCAATCACTGTCTATGGTTCAAGATTGGTTTGTAAGTAACCAGTTAATTTTAAACAAAGATAAGGCCGAAACAATGATTTTTAGTTTGAGACATCACTCTTCAGATACCAATTCCCTTCATTATATAAAATTTTTGGGCGTTACTTTAGATAATAATAACATGAGAGAAGCACACAGAACTAATCTGCAAGAATGTGTCACGAAATGTTTTTTTGTTGCTCAATTTAATGAAGTGTGTGTCAGGCATCAGTAGTAATTGCTTATCATGCACTAATTTAGTCTAATCTGACTTATGCTATCCTGGCATGGGGACATTCGGCGCATACTGCCGCAGTTTTTTCTATGCAAAGGAGAGCGGTTAGAATTATTGCAGGCTTAGCATACAGAGATGATTGTAGAGATACATTTAGAAATCTAAAAATAATTACTCTGCCTTGTTCTTATATTCTACAATACCTCCTGTACACTAAAGAAAACATCAACCACTACGTAACCCATAATAGTTTTCACTCATATTCGACGCGAAATAAAAACAATATTGGTGTTGATTTTCTGCGGTTATCTAAGACAAGAAACGGATCTGGTTATTACGCAATAAAATTCTTTAACGTGAGTAGTATAGCAAAGCCACTACCACGCCATTTCCGTCAGTAGAGTAGCTATGAGAACTTAAAGATGGCGGGTGTCCATCAGGAGAGACCAAGAGTGAGGGTGGGATCTGAAGAGGTAGACAAAGAAGTATCCAGAGGCTGCTGAAGAAGTGATCGTCAGCAATGACCAGAAGATGATAGGGTTGGTAATAAAAGTTACTAGGGAAAAAGTTACTAGATCTGGAGGTTGATACACCTGTGTATAATGATCGATGACGTACCACAGAAAGGATTGATGGTGGGCGGAGATATAGTCTGAAACAAGAGCAAAATGGCTGCGACGGAAAAAAGATGAGTGTGATGGAAGTACTTTGTTATAGGAAAGAGAGCATGTACGTAGATCTGTTAGGACTTGTCTAATAAACGTCAGTGACTATCTGATTTATGGATGATAATCGCAAGAACGTGACAGAAATGTAAACAAACTGATAGCATGGGTAGAGGCGGCATGTCTTTGATGATTCATATTTTTAAAATAAACAGATCCTATCTCTGACGTCAGCCTCTGTCCATTATAGCAAATAATCGTGAACATATAATAAAATACCCGCCTAATGATGGATACTATATTAGCGTAATCAAATATTTCAACATTATAAACCGACTTCATCGCAATACACTAAGGTGACCTCTACATTACGTTTAAAAACAAAATATCAAGCACAGTAAACAGAAAGCATAAAGTTCTATAATCTTACTTATCACACGGATCAGCACCTCAAGGTTACACTTCTAAGAAAAGAACATCCTCAGCTATCATAAACCTATAGTTTAAGTGAATAATAGAATAATCAAATTTATGGATACAAATTCTGGTCCACCCTGTATACAAGCAATTATAATTTTCTCATTCTCTATTCAAATATTGTTTAAGCACGTCAGACCTAAGGCTGATCATTATTAGATGAAATCGTAATCAATAATAGGTGTTTGAAAATATGATGGATTTTTCAGATTAGCACAAAAAATATATTAAATTAATCTAAGTATATATGTTAAATCATTCCAAACATAAAATATTGTCCCATTCAGAACCTATACACATTCATCAAATGTTTACATTAAATGATATGCGAGCCCGCATTTGACCTTAAACCAAATCATATCTCACCAAATATTTATGAGTACACTAAGGTAACACATATTAGCGTGGTAAGCGAAATAGGAAATTCCTTCAATGTATACGGAGCGGTACTCAAAGAGACATTGGAAATTAAAACTTTTGAAATTGTACATGGTAAATTGGTATATGGAGAGTTTAGAGTGATAGACCTCAACAGTATTATTAAAATTTTTAAGGTGCGGTAAGATAGACTAAACAAAAGTATTAATGTTTATATTAACAGTGGGCAAGCTTTAACAAGTCCTCAACGGTATCATTGATATTTTTAAGGCACGACAATTTCAATGAAAAACTTTATGACACACACACACACACACACACACAGCTATTAATAATAAGCACATATGCGTACCTACTAATTTTTATAGGGGGGTAGGATTTGTCTTCAGATTTACGACCATCTTACATACTGAGCCATGTAAATAAAACAATAAGATATGGGTATAGTACATTTATTCAATAATTAAATATAAACATTTTTTTATCTAAATCATTTAGAACCTTAACTCTATTATAAAATAAACATTCACGAATGCAGTATGTATGAATATCACATGGATATAAATCACTTAAATGTAATAGTACATGATAAGGAGTTAATTCATAATTAGATTCACTTAAAATATTATTAGTAACATTTAAAAAATTATTATAAAAATTATCAAAATTTAAACTATGCAGTAAATTCATATGAGCCGATACAAGTTTATTAACATTAATGAGTTCTCGTACTGCAAATCCAGAGAAACGAAATGTGCAGGAACCATCAGCCACCATTAACGATTTATTATCAGTAAATTGTTTTTTTATTAGTGTATAGTTAGAAAAGTGAATTTCTTCGTCTTTTTCTAATCTCACAGCAGCATCTTCAAAGTAATTCATGATAATTTGCTGAAGGTAAGTAATGAAATCATCCCAGTCCACTCTAATGAAAGAAATATTCTCAGGTTTCATGTATACGTCAGAGGCAATCATTTGAATTTTTACGGCAGGAACATAACCTCTCGCTGCACTAAGTCCAGTAATTATTTTATAGTTGGAATTTTTTACATAGAAAACGTTTTCACAAATAAATCTTTCCTCGCTCTGTATAGCTTCTTGATATAAGTCACTAATTCGATCAATTTCTTGCCAGTAATTCCAATCATCTGAAGAAAACGTAGGGCTAGGTGCAATCGATGACATGGTAACACTTGAATATATTCAAAAATACTAAGCTCTAAAACTTTACAGCTCCCTATTTTATAGCATATTATTGGAATTATTCATCTTACACAACCGGATCAACGTTGTAGACGAATCGGTCTAGATTAATCACTGGTGCATTAGCATCCTCTTTTATAGCATTTTGTCGTGTAATTAATTTTTCCAGATTATTTTCAATAGCAGTTAGAGATGTTTTCTGTTGCGTCAAATCTGAGGTGAATTGCATCATATTATTTCGTAAGGCATTAAGCTCCATCATAAAAGCAGCTATAGCATCATCCACATATTTTTTATTAGCCGCATCGTCATTTTCAGAGGGAGATTGAACGTTACACAATTTCAGTTTTTCAATGTTGATATTTCCATCCTCGGTAAAGACGAAACCACGACGTGATGACAGTAAATGGGAGCTACTAACGTCATCGCGAGCTGACGTGGACCTTCCAAACTTATCGAGACTCATGATGATAATAATGTAGGGTAACCCTATATCCATGTATTTAATAGATAACTCCAGCCTCGCGTAGTTCATTTATTATAGCAAGAATTTCATTATCATGAGAATAGGTATTTCCAGCGCTCTTGGATGCATTCAAAAGCCTTAATCTATCAACTAGCTCGTTAACGTCATCCCAGTAAATATATTCAATAGGTTTTTCATTATAAACCATGCTGATGCCCTCTCCACTACGCGACTTTCCAACCAGCCCGCCCTTAAGTAATGGCTTTATGACTTTCGTATACTTAAAAGATCGTGTTCCATTGGATTGTCTTAAGGAGTCATAATTTCTTCTGTGAACATTACTCGCTTCTAGAATATTCTTATAATCATATAAATCTTGTTCATCATATCCCTTGGGTTTCTTCATAAATAGCAGCTCGTATAAGCCTCGTCTTCTTGCATACTTTTCATTGCCAATATTTATTTCAGCGTTCGGACTAATGTTTAATTCCAGGGAACCAATATAAAATTTATTCATTTCTGAATCAAGTCTAACGCCATATGTTTCATCGAAATCCCTATTTTTGTTATACAGTCCCATTATATATTGCTTAGCCAAAGGAGAATACTGCTCAAAATATTCATTTGGATCCATCTGATTAGTTGCTTCATCGAGGGTATAGTCTTCTTCTTCTTCTTCTTCATATTCTTTAACTTCATCATCATATTCTTTATCTTCATATTCTTTATCTTCTCCATATTCTTTATCTTCTTCACATTCTTTATCTTCTTCTACAGCTTCTTCTTTATGTTGTACTGGTATTTTTATCAGTGGTCTAACATTTACATTGTTTGTAGGTTTCACAGACATATTAATGGATTTTAGTTCTTTTAGCGGTTCGATAACTGGTTTAAATAATCGATTAAGGGTTTCATCCTCCTGAGCTTTTCCTAATTTTAATGCTAAATATTTCTTTCTAATAGCCCTCGATACTTTTCTAATTTTCTCTTTAAGTTCTCTGTCTTTCTCCAATACATATGGTTTTACTCTGGGGGGCTTATATATCTCGAAAGTTATTTTAGTAGACACCATTTTCAAACACGGTCAGAACAGTTTTTTAAAACAGAGTCTGTATACAGGTCTGTACGATTTTAAACAGGGTCTGTATACAGGTCTGTACAATTTTAAACAGGTTTTTACAGCTTTTAAACAGGTTTGTACAGGTTTTAAACAGAATCTGTAAACAACTCTGTACGATTTTAAACAGAGTCAGTACGATTTTCAGACAGGTCTGTACGATTCTAAACGAGGTCTGTACAGCTTTAAAGCACGTCTGTTGTAACTGAGAGCTTGTCTGATAATGACTGATGCGTTCAAATTACACACTTATATACTGATCAAAACCCTTCCGATAACGTCCATTATGTAAATCAAAATCTTTTACGATAACCATTACACCATACTGATCGTTCCAACATCGTCGACACAGATTCTCAAATCGTTCGAATGTCATATCTGGAGTCACGTGATCATCATACACATGGCGTAAATTCATTTTATCCTGTTTAAATAGAATTATGCAGTTACAGTTATCTCGAATATTGTGTTTAGGCGCCCGCGCATAAGTCTGACAGAGATAGAAGCTGTCCACAAGCTTATGTCTACCCATACTGAAATAAGCTCTTATTTTATCCTGCTTATCACAAGCTACATCATCGAAAATGAACACTGAATTAGTTTTAGCCTCGGATGGATCGATTATACTATCACTACTTGTATACGGAAAATAACTAACACTTTTCACACTCTTCAGAACTTCCTCCAACAATTTGTACTTAGGTTGATGCAATGTCTTGGAGTACACGTATACATTCTCAAACCATAGTCCATTAGGATCAAATAATAGACTCAGCAGCAAATTGGTTTTACCAGATCCACTGGGACCACATATTATTGTTCTTAGTGTACTAGGAAATAACTCGCCATGTTTTCCTTTTCCGGCAGAGTGATCTGTTAAGAGATCCAAGTTCTCTACAGGAAGTGTGACCTTTTGTCTTCGAACGATCATGATGTAATGCCTTGTCGATCAATGCAATACTTTATATAAACATCATTACATCATGAACAACAACAGTAGTAATCATGATGCCGCCGAGGAAGCACATAAAGAAAGGTAGAGGAGTCGTTAATAGTCTAATTAACAAACTACCTTTCGAGTTACATTTACCAGGCTATCAATACTGTGGACCTGGTACGAAGTTACATAAAAGACTAGCTCGTGGAGACCCCGGTATTAACGCTCTCGATAAAGCCTGTCGGGAGCACGATATTGCCTATAGTGAAAACCCAAATTTAGAAGCCAGACACAAGGCTGATTACGAACTTGAACAGCGAGCTTGGGAGCGTGTCAAATCCCAAGACGCCAAATTGGGTGAGAAAGCTGCAGCCTGGGCTATTACTAACACAATGAAGGCTAAACGAAAGATGGGTATGGGTGTTGGCTGTAGGAAGAAAGTGGGATTTAGAAAAGCAGTCTTATCAAATGTTGCTAAAGTACTGAAAAAACATGCCAGTTATGATTTGAAAAAAGATAGCGCGATGATGGTAAAAGCAGCTCGAATTGCCGTTAGGAATGCAGGTGGTCGGGAGAAAATCATTACCCCCCGTATTCTACCTATACCGAAGACTGGTGGTATTTTGCCTCTGATACCAATTTTTGCTGGTTTGAGTGCATTAGGAGCTTTAACAGGAGGAATATCCGGAGTAACCAAGGCCGTAATCGACGCTAGAAATTCTAAGAAAAAACTGGAAGAAGATGAAAGACATAATAAGACAATGGAGGCTATAGCATTGGGGAAAAAAGGATCTGGACTCTATATGAAGCCTTATAAGAAGGGGTATGGTCTATACCTGAAAAAACAGCAAAAAAACTACTAATGAAGCTACCCAATAGAGCACTCTCCGATAGGGACCTGTTGAAATACGTTAAAAAATTAAAAATTCCACATTTCAGAGGTGTCTT
The DNA here is from genome assembly GCA_963583905.1 of Stenurella melanura. Taxonomy (NCBI): domain Eukaryota; kingdom Metazoa; phylum Arthropoda; class Insecta; order Coleoptera; family Cerambycidae; genus Stenurella; species Stenurella melanura. The sequence continues at coordinate 45,880,799 of OY757317.1, forward strand.
TATGCGTGATTCTTTACCACCATCTCCACCTAGAAAATGTGAAAGTGCTATCATTAATTTAGATACGATGACAGGTCCTGGGACTCACTGGGTAGCATATAAGAAAACTAATGGTTCCGTCTTATATTTCGATAGCTTCGGATCGTTGAAGCCACCAATAGAATTAGTTCAATACCTTGGTGCGAAATGTAAAATTAACTATAATCCCGATGCTTTTCAGGCGTACAATACAGCAAATTGTGGCCATTTATGTTTAGAATTTCTCTATAAAAATAATAGACATGTATGATGTACATTCATTATGTCTCAGATATTCACGTTAAGAGGACGAGGTTCTACGCTCTCCGTAGACTTTTATAATCCCATAAATCTCGATCCTCAGTACGATTATTCGTTGGCATTGATTGGTCTTCACACCTACAACAGTATACCTAACATTGAGGAAGGTGTAAATAATAAGTTTTATTACTGGGAACTTGGCGATAAATCTAAGAAGAAAGTCATAAAAATACCTACTGGATCCTACGAAATCAGCGACATTGAATCTTATCTGCAGAAGAAACTGATACCTAGTGGAGCATCATCGCAGAGCGAACCCAGCGATTATTTTTCGTTAAAACCCAACAACAATACTCTCAAGTGTGAAGTTAAAAGTAAACACGAAATTAATTTTACACCTAAAGATAGTTTAGCTACTTTACTAGGATATAGTGCTCAAGTGTTGAAACCGGGTGAACTATATCAATCTGATTTACCAGTTAAAATAGTTAAAGTTATAACCATACACGTGGACTGTAATATCACTACAGGAGCGTTTTATAATAATAAACCATCACATACGATTTTTGAATTTGGCCTGAAAGTCGACCCAGGATACGCTATAGACATTGAACCTAATAATTTAATTTTTCTACCTGTGAATAATAAACAGGAAATACATAATATCACCTTGAAGATACTCGATCAGAACTCTGAGCTGGTGAATTTTCGAGGAGAAGAAATTATTGTCAGGCTAGAACTAAGAAAATTACTATGAGGTTGATATTTAACCCTAGAAACTATATAAACAACAGTTCTTATAGTCAACCTCATTCAGTATCTAATCCACATACAGGACAGTCAACTTCCAATTTAACTCCAGCTAATATTTTATATTTAAAATCTTTGGGTTATCATGTTGGAAGAACTACAAATATTTCAAGATCCAAGTTACGATGAGTCCATCGTCAGGGAGGAGACCCGATCGTATTATCCGTTTGTAAAATCATTTGGAAATAACGATGAGATAGAAATTGCCATTTATCAACAGGATGCATTACTACTGATGAGTGAAGCTGCAATATCAATTGAAGGAACTTTAAGGAAAAACGCCGCTGGTACTGGTACTATTGAATTTACTAATAACGCCGGAGCATACTTATTCGATTCTATAAGTTATGAATTAAATGGAAAGGAGATCGATAAAGTACGAGATCCTGGAACGACGAGCCTGATAAAAAGTTACTTGTGCCATGATAAGGATGACCATTCTCTTAGTATCGCAGGCTGGAATTATCCTGACGGTCAGCTGGTAACATATGATCCCATAAAATCAACATTCTTTTTAAGGATACCTCTGTGGCATTTCCTTGGATTCTTTCACGATTATAAGAGAGTGGTGTTTGGTAAACAAGTTTTGAGATTAATCAGAGCCCGCAGCGATAATAATTGTTTTAAAGTTTCCAACGATGATACTACTGGTGAATTAACCATAACCAATATAGAGTTAAAGGTTAAACATGTATTTCTAAATGATGTTCTAAAACTGAATTTGATGTCTGAAATAAATAGTGAAAAACCGATCCTGATGCCGTTTAGACAGTGGGAACTTCATGAGCTGCCTACTCTAACCAATGGCACAACAAAAGAGGTTTGGTCCGTTAAAACATGCACTAATGTGGAAAGTCCCCGATACATTATCGTAGCATTTCAAACGAATAAAAAAGATCAGAAGATGTATGACGTCACCGAATTCGATAACATCGACATATCTAATGTGAAATTGTCGTTAAATTCTGAATACTATCCCTATGAAAACATGAAACTGGATTTCAACTCTAGAAAATATTCCGAGGCGTATTATATGTATACGCAGTTCTCAAAATTATTCGCTTCTAATAATAAGCCCATACTTGACTTTGAGGCTTTCAGTAGCAGAGCATTATTCGTTATAGATTGTTCCAAGAGAAATGATTCCGTAAAGTCGTCTACTGTAGATATCAAAATTGAGATTGAAAGCAGAAAATCATTCCCGCAGAATACTAAGGCCTACTGCATAATTATTCACGATCGAGTTGTGGAATATTCACCTCTAAGTGGATACATAAGAAATGTTATGTAATAAAAGGGAGTGAGATACACTCTATTACTTCAGTAATTGAAGAGTGAAGCATGAAATTGGTTGTTGTTGACATTCAGGGATTTAATCTTCCCGAATTTTGTCCTAAGGAAATATCATTCGTCAGCCACGAGCAGAATGTACACTATTTATTAAAACCTCCAATACCCTACAGTACGTTAAGTTATGTTATAAGAAGACAGGTGAAATATTTGGAAAGGTTTCATCATGGCCTGAAATATAGTAGTGGTTTTGTAAATTATGATGAATTGAATGATATATTACTCAATCACTTACTTAATGGAGCTGCTGATATGGTGTACGTAAAAGGACATCAGAAGCAACAATTTCTCGAAAGAAAATTACATGAATTGGATAAGAATTCGGCACCTCCCGTAATCAACGTAGAACATCTTAATGACGATCAAGCTCCACCCAACTTCATAAAGGAAATATCTTCTTGTTTAAATCATTTTACTAATGTTAAGTGTATGTGTAGTTTAAGAAATAGTATAAGGCTTTATGATTGGTTGTATTTAAATTTATCTAAATAAAAAAATATATATCTCTTATTGGGTGTTTTTTTCCATCTCCTTCACACTATTCCCCTATATCCTGAACTCTGATGATTATTATTCAGTTATTTACTAGATGACACAGCAGTAACATGTCTCTTTCTTTGAACGATTTTAATTTATTACTAGAAGAACATTGTCAAAAGCTAGAGCAGTTGAAAAGTATTATAAACTTTTACGAAGATAAACAGCATGTGTTTTCAAGTTTTCAATCATTAAATATCAGCAACAAAAGTGTATTCAGCGATAGAAGGCGTTGTGGGAAAATTTTACGATCAACAGCCGCACGAAGAATTACCCCACAAAATGTCACAACGCTCTGAAAATCCTGTATTTTTACCCTGTGGACATATAGCCAGTTTTATAAACAGCCACTGTAAATTGTGTGAGTGGCGTAGAAAGGAAGAGCAGAAATGTAAAATTTGTTGAATAAATGATAAAGAAGTAAAACAGTATACGCGAACAATTATATGAACATGCTGCATTGTTTTCCTGTGAAGATGTTATCGATCAGAACTCGGAGCTGGTGAAGTAAATTAATATCCACTGTATATTGCAATTATGTCATACCTTATTTTTGTATTATGAAAAATAAAAAAAATATATGTTCCAACTCCTTGTTTTATTAACCTAAAATATTCTCAAATGCTTTCTGCTAAAGAGTATTACTGTATTATTTAAAAAATTACACAATAAAATGACAATTAGATTAAAAGATGATGATTCAACCTTTTTAATCATTCAATATCAGCACAGCTGCATATGAATCATCTTATTTATTTTAAAAATATGAATCATCAAAGACATGCCGCCTCTACCCGTGCTATCAGTTTGTTTACATTTCTGTCACGTTCTTGCGATTATCATCCATAAATCAGATAGTCGCTGATGTTTATTAGACAAGTTCTAACAGGTCTACGTACATGCTCTCTTTCCTATAACAAAGTACTTCCATCACACCCATCTTTTTTCCATCGCAGTCATTTTGCTCTTGTTTCAGCCTATATCTCCGCCCACCATCAATCCTTTCTGTGGTACGTCATCGATCATTATACACAGGTGTACCAACCTCCAGATCTAGTAACTTTTTCCCTAGTAACTTTTATTACCAACCCTATCATCTTCTGGTCATTGCTGACGATCACTTCTTCAGCAGCCTCTGGATACTTCTTTGTCTACCTCTTCAGATCCCACCCTCACTCTTGGTCTCTCCTGATGGACACCCGCCATCTTTAAGTTCTCATAGCTACTCTACTGACGGAAATGGCGTGGTAGTGGCTTTGCTATACTACTAACGTGTTGCCAAATGCTGTCCAAGAACTTAATTACAAACAGTTTAAAACCACAATTAAAATTTTTTTATTGGATAGGGCTTATTATGATTTCAATGAATTTCTGTTGGGTGATTTTTCTTGCTTAATTTTGTGATTTTTTATTTACTCTTATAATGTATATTTGTTTTTCTCTTATACGTTTTTATTTTATACCTCTGTTTCTTATATTAATGTCTGTTATTCCTAATATGTTTTATTTAGTATGTTTTATACATTGTTATATATCTAAGTATATGTACTGACTTGTCAAAACACCGTTGTGAGTAGTCGTGACCAATAAAGATATCATTCGCTTAGTGCAGGTAAAATAGACTGTAAAAAACAGACCATAAATTTGGCTCGTTAAGATAATTGATGCCTCACAGAGCCGTACTTAAGTTTTTGTGCACAGAGATTTAAATATGTTGAGCAATGATGAATTTTGAGTCTAAATTAGAATTATCAAATATTCTTTTATTACTCAGTTTCGGCAACAATAATTTAATATATTGAATTATTATTGTTGCCAAGCAAGGGCCACGAGGAGATACGAGCAATTCCTTGCCAAATAATGTGGGTTCAGAGTTAAGGTTATTGCTATTTATATCAATAATCTTAACTTGATCTAATTGACCCAGATCAAATAATTAAATTCGATTCTAGAAAACAAATAAACAATTATTAAACAAGTAATTCGATTCTAGAAAACAAATAAGTATCAAATAAATAATTTCGATTCTAGAGAACTTCGAGCAACGAAATTTTTTAATACGTGGCAAATATTCATTCATTACGTCACAGTACAATTCTATAGCTTTCCATAATACTTGCTCTTCTATGAGTCACTTTTAAAGTTAAATCCTATCTTTAATCCTATCGCCATTGCCTAAGTGTTTGTTCACGAAATGACACTACACCTGGAGCCATTTTTTCAAATATACTTGAATTTATTCGTGCACGATCAACAGTACACGAAATATTTACGCATAAAGGTAAACATTCGTATTTTCAAACACCATTCGAATTGTACTTTTGTGTGATGTAAATATTCGCATGATACACTTGACAACGTTGTACAATAACAATGTAGCCATATTAAAATAACAAAAAGCACTGAAATCAACGGTGTAAATATTTTATTTATTATTGTTGTTTAGCAATTAATTAAGGGAAATTGTAACTTATTTCAAAGATGACGAAAGTAAGAAATATAACTGTGGAGCAGAAGAGGGAGTTGGTTGACTTCATCGAAAACCATCCACACCTTAAAAGAGGAAAATTTCATAATAATTTCACTTTTAAGGACGCTCAAGCTCTGTGGATGGAGATTACAGAGACATTAAATGCAAAGTCGGGTGTGAATAAAGACTGAAAATTATGGCGAAAAGTAAGTATTCATTTTGTTTCATTGTGGCCAAAACGCTAGCTCGTAAAGCAAAAAAAAGTGAACAATAATTGTTACATATTAAACATTGCAATTTTCTCACATGCCTCTGACAGATTGCATTTATAAAAAAAATAAATTGACCTTTATTTAAATTGCAGACTTGGCAAGATTTAAAGGCAAATGCGAGAAAAAAGAATACATTAACTAAAAATTACCAGGGGAGAACTGGAGGTGGACCACCCATTGATAGCACATTAACAGACACAGAAGAGAAAATTGTAGGTCTTTTGGGACCAGTTGCACTTACAGGCCATCCTAATATTTTAGAATCTCCAACAGTATTTGAAGAGATAATTAATATGGAACGCGATTATGTATCAACTTCTATTGAACCACCTATTAGTGGACACTACCCCCCACAAAATGAAAGCGAATTTGACTTATTAGATGGAAATGAGGGCAATATGCCTTGTACATTTGTTAACATGGAAGAGGTGAAATCTTCCCACCCTCTAACAAACACATCAAATAAAAAAAAAAGAAATGTGTGCGAGTGCAACGGTTGGAAAATACAATTAAAGCAACAGACAAGTTAGCGGAACTAACAGAACGGAAAATTGAACTTAAAGAGAAATACTTTAACGAAAAACTAAACCTCTACAAAGAAGACACAGAAGTGAAAGGCAGAATCGCTACTGCCTTGGAAGTGATAGCTGACTCTTATAATTTTAGTTAAAGTAGTTATAAAGCATGTAATGTTTTGTTTTATATTGGATATATTTATTTATTATAAATGTTTATTTTGTGTAAGTTTTGTACCATTATGATTTAAGGGGCTGTAAAACATAATATTTAGTTTTTTATGTGTTCTGAAATATATTATTTATTTTATGTCAATAATAGTAACAAAAATAAATAGAATATGGTTAAAATTATATCGACATTTTATTCACATTACAAATTAAACAAATGTTCATTGAAAATTAAAAAAGTTTCATGATCTAAGCAAAGTGATTCTGTATAATAATTTCTTGTTGTCTTCTTCCTGCGATTAGTTCTGGATTTACTATACGTCCACGTACGTTGACTCTGTTCTCAGCATTTTGTACATCATACATCCCTAAGTCTATATTTATATAATAATCTTCATCTTCTAATTCAACTGGAGGTAAATTGCTTGCAATACATATGTTGTGCAAAACAGCACAACTGTTTATAATTTTTGCTGCCCTTTCTGGGGTATAATGCAGGACACGGTGCTTGAGAAGACATCTAAATCTCATTAGGACACCATTGCACCTTTCAATTAGTGATCTGGTACTCATATGATGTTGATTATAAAATTCCTGTAGTGTGTTTGGTTGGGCATTTAAAATTGGTGTTAGCAGCCATGGTCTTAGTGCATAACCTGAGTCACCTAAATCATGGTGTTCAAGTTATTCGTAATTTAGGAGTCTATTAAAGAATGGGCGAATTAACCTCAATTAATAATTTCATAAATACAGGTTTATCTATTTAAAACTTGTTTTTCCACATCTTGAAACATTCCAACAAGACTAGAGATTTTAAGGAAACGCATTAGTTCATATTGATCTATTTTTTCCCACTGCACGTCATATTGGAGTCTCGCCCATTCTGGACACCCTGTATTAGGTTATGACAGCATTTTTCAACGCAAGCATCCTAAATTTATATGCCTGGCATTATTTTTCATGCTGCTGTCATTACCACAATTCAAGGTGATCCTAAATATTAACTTTCTTAATAAAAAATAGTACAGGAACATAGTGCTCAATTTTTTTACCTAAGAGAAAAAAGATTTGTGTCCATTCATATGTAAATTTCGCATATACTGTAATGCATTGCTGTTGTTCCAGATATAACTATCATGGGTACTCCCCGGGTATCTTGCACAAATGTTATATATTTTCAAATAGGGATCACAAATCTATAAAACACTTCTCGTTATTATAGCATTTATATCAAAATTTATATCAATACTTACTAACTGTACATTTATTGAATGATATCCCTTTCTATTAACATAAATAGCTTCTGGGATTACAGGGTCTTGAATATGCGGAGGATAAATAGCAATATGTGTACAACCAACACATCCAATGGTACCCGGAAAATTATGCTTCTGATAGAAGCTGAAATTATTATGTCACATATTTATTACGATATTATAATATATTACTTCTACTACCTATTTCGTACTGTTTTCAGCTCATCCAATGTACGTGGCATCCTAATATATTGACTTAACATTTCAGGTCTATTCTGACCATTTGTTACTTCTTTAATTGCATTGATCACAGAAGCCTGACTTACAGTGTGGTTAACATGTCTTTCTATATCTGTTTGATAGCTTCCACTTGCAAAAAACCGAAGTGCCGTTAAAACCTACAAAAAAAATTACAATTACTCTAACTCACAATATGCAATTAATAATTTGTAAATTACTATAAAACTAAAGGCAACTCTAAAATATAATAGAAAAATGATTAATATTGTAAGTTTTTTTGTCACAGGGCAATATTGCCATCAACAAACATACCTACCATTTTTTAGAAACTTACTTTTCGAGCATTACTCAATGATCCTATTCTTGTAGAAGCTTCCATGAACGTATTCAGTTCATCAATTAGGTTTAAAACCATGGGTTTTGATAGTCTATACATTTTTATAAATTGCTCGCCACTTAAATCCTTGAAAGGATCCACAAAATTATATCTCCTTCGTCGCCTATCTACTAGTATTTCTGCCTCCTCTAGAGCAGCTAAGCCTGCAACATTTATTAATTCATTTAATGCCATTTTGCAAGTTTACTTTAGTTTACAGGTTATGTATCCTTGTCCTCGATTTTCCTTAGATTTTTGTAACTTTTCGTATGATAGTCATGTTTCGTACAGGCCGACCCGTGCGATGTAATTCGACTGAAAATATTCGTATACGAATGTATTCACGCATTTCGAAAATGTCACATTAAAGTTTTTACCCGAAAGCACTCCAAATTCGCACACGAAACTAGTTCGTGTGGTTTTGAAAATAAGGCCCCTGTTGTTCTCAATTCCATATGTACTGATTGTACTGTTGGTATCTCATTTTCCTTATACTTACTGTAAATTAAATCTCTTAACAACTTTACTACAGAAGAATCTAATGCTCGTGATTTTCCTTTGTGCGATTTAGCTCTTCGATTATATGGTCCTTCCGTAATTAATTTATACATAGTTTGTTCTGGAATTTCTGCTACACTTTCTTTCATATTTTAATAAACATTTTAAACTACTTTTTGGGCTTGTTCACATAAATTTTGTCTAGAAAATATCTCTGTAATTTTGCGAGCTGTTAATTATTCCCATACTTTCCTGTTATTCTTTACTAGTGCTAGGTAAAGAACCTTCCCCAAGGCTTAAACATGTTCACGATATTATTTTACCAGAGCCACTTATAAACACAAAACAGAAGAATATTCACTAACCGCCAAAATATCTATAAAAACACAATTGCATAAAATACACTAAAACACAAAGGAAAATATGTACCTGTTAAAGTGTTGCGCTCTCACAATCTAAATATAATGTAAACACAGATCACCAACTATATTTATTTTATAAAGCACATACATATATTCTTAACTGATGCGGTTAATTTGAAATTCCGTGACACTGACAATATTAAAAGTTCAACTCTGTCGTCCCCGCTAGGTCATAAAATGGGCGAGTTGGTAAATATGAACAAAATAAATAAATTAAATAATTGGAACAGGTGTGTTTTCGTCAATTTGTTACTTTAATCATTCCAGAACCTATTTTATATGTGAATAATGATGTTCTGTGTATTAAGTAGTATAATATATTTAATATGTTATAGAAGAGTTAGCTCGAAAATCGACATGCCCTGATTTCCTCTCAATGCTGTAGTCAAATATAAGCGGCACAGCTTTGAGGTTTTTTATGTGCATTAAACGAATAAAAACAACTATAACTAAGTCAAATATGATAATAAGGTAAATAAATTGTTCTACAGAACGTAAAGCGCCTATGAAATATACCTCATGAAGATGTAACTTCATGAGGTATATTTTATAGGCGCCCTAGAAGAAAGGTTGTTAGGAATTGCGACCAATGTGGATGTATTCGTGAAAAAATCGCCCGAGATTTCTTCGGATTTCCACATTTCAGATCGTGTAGATTACGAAAATGAAGCTTGTTCAATTCCGTAATCTTGCCTGTCTGTCGATCTGTTGTCTGTTTGTTGGCGCTACTACGTGGATGTGGAAGTAAAAGTGCAGCAAGTTGGCGGGGAGTATAACGTTTACTCTAGTTTTTATATGTGGTTTCTTAATAAATATTTTGTTAAAGTTACCGCCCTGTACAAATAAAGAAGGACGTTCTGTGTAAAGAAATTTTTTTCGTTAGTGAAGGATTTCAGACTTAATTTGGTGTTAGTTTTATGTAACTAGATGAGGGTGGTAAATACACAAAAAGGAAAATGTGGGTATTGTAGGTTACCAACAGGTTCGATCAAGATTTACTAGCGCAACTATATATTATATAAATAGAGCTCTTTGTTAGAATTTGATACGACTTTCAACTTTAACTCCTTGCAGCCAGTAACTATCTGTATCAAAATTAGTAGGGAACATTCCCCGTCGTCGGGTCAGGTATCTGTGGGGAATAGTATATTCTACAACAAGTTATGGAATGGCTCACGAAAGTGGAACGTGCCATTCCAAACGTGTTGTAGACTATACTTTCTCTAACAAGATTTTAGAAAGTGATTGTTTGATTGATTGATTTACCAGCGTAAGGTGGACACTGCTGCCGATTCCGGGCATGGAGATTTGTTCCACCACGCAGCCCGATCGCTCGACGAACGGCCAAATGCAATCGCTCAGTCGTCTATTACATATTCATGCCACAACTGGGCGGTTCCACCCGACTGACCAACGGACGATCCAACCATGTGCCGGAACAAACCTCAGATGCTTTTATATTCCGCCGGACAGACTACATACACTGGATTAGACATTGGACACCAAATTTGGTTGCTCTTTGTCAAATAGTTTTTACTTCCCTCGCATACCGAAGGGAAGTATTGTATTCGAGAAAAAATCACCCTCCGAGATTTTTACGGATTCTGACGTTTCAGATCACGGAGATTACGAAAATATAGGTTTTTCAATTCCGTCAGTCTGTCTTGTCTGTCTGTCTGTCGGTCTGTCTGTCTGTCTGTCTGTCTGTCTGTCTGTCTGTCTGTTGGTGCATTTACTAAAAAACTACTTGACGGAGAGCAGTCAAATTTGGCAGGTTGTTGACGCTACTGTCGGCGCAGAAATGGTAGAAATTTCACTGGAAAATATACAGGGTGGACCGTCTAAACGGAATAAATAGTGAAAAAAAATTTTTTTCGTTCAAATTTAAAATTTCCACGTTTTATGACGCGCTAATCCTATTTCGGGAAAAAAAAATTTTGAAAATTTTTTTCACCATTTTTGAAAAATTTTTTTCTACTAAAACGATAATTTTTTTACTTCCCTCGCATACCGAAGGGAAGTATTGTATTCGAGAAAAAATCACCCTCCGAGATTTTTTCGGATTCTGACGTTTCAGAACACGTAGATTCCGAAAATATAGGTTTTTCAATTCCGTCAGTCTGTCTGTCTGTCTGTCTGTCTGTCGGTCTGTCTGTCTGTCTGTCTGTCTGTCTGTCTGTTGGTGTATTTACTAAAAAACTACTTGACGGAGAGCAGTCAAATTTGGTAGGTAGTTAACCCTACTGTCAGCGAAGAACTGGTAGAATTTTCACTGAAAAATATACAGGGTGGACCGTCTAAACGGAATAAATAGTGAAAAAAATTTTTTTTTGCTCAAATTTAAAATTTCCACGTTTCATGGCGCGCTAAACCTGTTTCAGGAAAAAAAAATTTTTGAAAATTTTTTTCAAACATTTTTGAAAAAATTTTTACCAAGATGAAAAAAATTTTTTTTTGCTCAAATTTAAAATTTCCACGTTTCATGACGCGCTAAACCTATTTCAAGAAAAAAAATGTTTTGAAAATTTTTTTCACATTTTTGAAAAAATTTTTACAAAGTTGAAAAAAATTTTTTTTTGCTCAAATTTAAAATTTCCACGTTTCATGACGCGCTAAACCTATTTCAGAAAAAAAAAATTTTTGAAAATTTTTTTCATTTTTGAAAAAATTTTTATCACGATGAAAAAAATTTGTTTTTGCTCAAATTTAAAATTTCTACGTTTCATGACACGCTTAACCTATTTCAGGAAAAAAAAATTTGAAAATTTTTTTCACCAATATTTTTGAAAAAATTTTTACTACTAAAATGATTTTTTTTTCTTTCTTCAAATTTAAAATTTTCACGTTTCATGGCATTCTAAGCCTGATTAAAAAAAAGTTTTTTGTAATTTTATCACTGATAGAATGTTTCTTTCTTTGTTCAGATTTTAACTATCCACGTTTCCATGACATTCTAAAACTATTCAAACAAATTTAAAAATGTTTTTGACGAATTTTTTAAAAAATTTGAAAACATTTTTAATCCATTTATGTATCACTACTATAGAACAGACGAAAAATTTTTTTTTGCTCAAATTTAAAATTTCCACGTTTCATGATATTCCAAACCAATTTCGGAAAAAAAAATTTGCAACATTTTACCAGTTTGGAAAAAAATTTAACACCAGAATGCTCAAATTTAAATGACATTCTAAACCTAGGCATTTCAGAAAAAAAATTTTGAAAATTTTTTTCACCAACATTTTTCAAAAAGTTTTTACCACTAAAATAGATCGAATTTTTTTTATTTGCTCAAATTTAAAATTTTTACGTTTCATAGCATTCTAAACCTATTTTAAAAATACATCATTTTTAATTTTTAAACTTTTTTTGGCACTACTATAGAACAGAAGGAAACTTTCCTTTTTGCTCTAATTTAAAATTTCTATTGAACTCTGTATATTTTCTTGACCAAAAGTTATCAGGTTTTCTTTGTAACAATAGCAATAACTATATTCCTATTATTATTCCCAATGTCATTTCGTAATTAAAAATTTTTTAGAGCGACCTCATGCGCAAATAACGAGGGAAGTTCTGTGTAAATACCTTTACCGATTTTTTTTCTTCAAATTTAAAATTTTTACGTTTCATGGCATTCTAAGCCTGATTCAGAAAAAAAAAATTGAAAATTTTTTGAAATTTTTACTTCCCTCGCATACCGAAGGGAAGTATTGTATTCGAGAAAAAATCACCCTCCGAGATTTTTTCGGATTCTGACGTTTTAGAACACGTAGATTCCGAAAATATAGGTTTTTCAATTCCGTCAGTCTGTCTGTCTGTCTGTCTGTCGGTCTGTCTGTCTGTCTGTTGGTGTATTTACTAAAAAACTACTTGACGGAGAGCAGTCAAATTTGGTAGGTAGTTAACCCTACTGTCAGCGAAGAACTGGTAGAATTTTCACTGAAAAATATACAGGGTGGACCGTCTAAACGGAATAAATAGTGAAAAACATTTTTTTTTGCTCAAATTTAAAATTTCCACGTTTCATGACGCGCTAAAGCTGTTTCAGGAAAAAAAATTTTTTGAAAATTTTTTTCACATTTTTGAAAAAATTTTTACCAAGATGAAAAAATTTTTTTTTTGCTCAAATTTAAAATTTCCACGTTTCATGACGTGCTAAACCTATTTCAGGAAAAAAAAAATTTTGAAAATTTTTTCACCATTTTTGAAAAAAATTTTACCAAGATAAAAAATATTTTTGTTCAAATTTAAAATTTCCACGTTTCATGACACGCTAAACCTATTCCTGAAAAAAAAAAATTTTGAAAATTTTTTTCACTATTTTTGAAAAATTTTTTACCAAGATGAAAAAAATTTTTTTTGCTCAAAGGACCCCGCTCGTTTCTTAGGTAAAATGGGTTTCGGTGAATTTTTCAAAAACCTGGCGGAAAGTGTTCCTTTTTGCATGCCGAGTAAAAGTTTCAATGGCCACGAAGCTCAAAAACCCCTTCTTTTGGCGCTGCAGACGCCCAAACATGTATTTTTAACGTATGGGGAATGTGACCTTACAGTAAGGATAGATGCGGCAAGTACTCTAATTAACACACTGTAATTCATGTTGGTAGGGGGGAAGGGTGAGAGCACTATCTAATACCTGCGTAATTACCACCATTGGTCACGTGATAACCTCCGACTGACCACGTGACAGTTTACATATGAAGAACGTGAGTCAGTAGTATAAGTTTTAACCCAAAATTCTGTCTGTATGAGTGAGTGTGTGTGTATGTGTGTGTGCGCGCATGTGTATGCGTCTGTGCATGTGCGCACATAAATGAATTTTGACCACTTTAAACTGTTTACCTGGGCTAGTGTTTGTGATGGAAGGGGGATTCAGATCTGTGAGCGTTACCTATCGTGAAAAATGATAGTCATAATTACGATTTTTGAATCTAAGAATTATCTGTGAGGGATCAAAAGGGGGAGACTGATAACTATTTGTTGGCCATGAGAAAACTACCTGCTGTTTACGTGAAACCCTCCTACTGGACGCCTCAGTAAAAAGCTGGTCAGAATAATGAGTCTCGCTTCTATAACTGCGTGCATAATTGTACGTATGGCGGGAATTGATTCATCTTTTATAGGGTGTACTTCTTTTTCTCACTCTTAGCATTACCCAGATTGAACGACGTGGACGTGGTGAGCTCTCAATCCTTCGGGGTGCTTGATTAATGTGAGTCCCCTTGCCTCTCACATGACGTACTTATTTAATTCATTCATTCATTCATTCATTTAATGGTCTGTAGTGCTTGATTAATTTGAGTCCCCTTGCCACTCACATCACTCAATTATGTCATTTATTCATTCATTTCATCGATTCATTCTTGCGTCCCCTATATATTCAAGAAGCACAGTTGGTGGGTAAGACACACTTTGTTGATGACGGGCATAACCCAGATACCATAATACCGTTGCTACATGAGTACAACACCCCAATGTCCTAGCTCCAGCTTTACAAGTACAATAGTAGCTCAAAATTGACTCTTCATCATGAAGATTCTCATCATCTACACAATACGAAATCCATAATTGATGTTTAGTACTTCTTGAGAAACGCGAATAGAGTCTAATTCGAATTATTCCTGGTTCTGTTATCCTTTGATCAAAATGAAAGCTATCTTCATCATCCCTGGCAATCTTATCTTGAACATATGCTGGAGCTAAATCAAGTTGATAAACGTCAGCAGTAAGGTTCTCTAGATATTCTAAATCAAGTTGAGGGAAATTAGGAAATGTATTTTCATCTAATCGTTCCCATCCAGCATTTCTTGATCGCAAAGTATTATCTACTTCAAGTCTAGCCTGCATTAAATTCGGGTTCACGGCGCGATCAAGTAAGTTTTGCGCATATTCTACATCAGCACCATGCATGTAAATCAATCCCTTGTATCTATTGATAATTGCAGCAGATATTTTAAGAAATTCTCTCAAATTCTTAGCATGAGTTACAGATATTTCGTGCTTGAAAAACTTGAATATACTTTTGAAATGTCCGTTTCTCGATTCTACTATCCATCTTGTTTTAGTTATTATTCTAGCCGGATTAGCTTCTTCGGTAGTAAATTGCTTCTGATTTCTTGCAAGCATGGGAGGCATTTTTACTATCACGCCTCTATTTTCCAAAAAATCTTTAACGTCTCGATAACCACGATCGAGTATAGCAATGTCACCTTCTTGAAACCATTCCCCTATGCTATTTTCACCTTCTTTCTACATTTCCTTGAGCAGCATAGCAGCATCATTATTGGCAACGTCAGAGAAATAAGGGCCCTGGACATCGAAAATATATCCATCCGACACTACTAGCAGAGCAGGTTTCAAAACATAATAATGTTTATGCCTACTGTAAGACTGCCGATTAACTCGAAAGTTACTACTTTTTTCTGCTTCTAGATAACTATGTTCCATCAACATATACAATCGCTTTTCTGTTATTTGGTGGTAATTACGCAGGTATTAGATAGTGCTCTCACCCTTCCCCCCTACCAACATGAATTACAGTGTGTTAATTAGAGTACTTGCCGCATCTATCCTTACTGTAAGGTCACATTCCCCATACGTTAAAAATACATGTTTGGGCGTCTGCAGCGCCAAAAGAAGGGGTTTTTGAGCTTCGTGGCCATTGAAACTTTTACTCGGCATGCAAAAAGAAACACTTTCCGCCAGGTTTGGGAAAAATTCACCGAAACCCATTTTACCTAAGAAACGAGCGGGGTCCTTTAAAATTTCTACGTTTCATGGTATTCTAAAACTATTAAAAAAAATCGGTAAAGGTATTTACACAGAACTTCCCTCGTTATTTGTGCATGGCAGTCACTCTAAAAAATTAATAATTACGAAATGACATTGAGAATAATAATCGGAATAGAGTTATTGTTATTATTAAAAAGAAAACTTGATAAGTTTTGGTCAAAAAAATATACAGATTGCTCATCCAACAGCAAAAGTTCAATACTAAATAGCAGGTGCCACATATGGCAGGCTTGCGCAAATGCCTTTACAAATGTCCACCATGACTGAATTATTTCTTGGGATGACCACCCTGTACATTTTTCAATAAAAGTATAATAGGTGCATATGCCAGATATTATTGCCATCTGTCACATTTTCAATCCAACATTCACGCAATGGAGTGGAAGTATAGTGGTGGTTAAAAAATGTTCAAAAGATGTTGGTAAAATAATTTTCAAAATTTTTTCTTCTGAAATAGATTTAAAATGTCAAACGTAGAAATTTCAAATTTGAGCAAAGAGGAAAGTTTCCTTCTATTCTATAGTAGTGCTAAAAAAAGTTTAAAAATTAAAAATTATGTATTTTTACTTCCCTCGCATACCGAAGGGAAGTATTGTATTCGAGAAAAAATCACCCTCCGAGATTTTTTCGGATTCTGACGTTTCAGAACACGTAGATTCCGAAAATATAGGTTTTTCAATTCCGTCAGTCTGTCTGTCTGTCTGTCTGTCTGTCTGTCTGTCTGTCTGTTGGTGCATTAACTAAAAAACTACTTGACGGAGAGCAGTCAAATTTGGTAGGTAGTTAACCCTACTGTCAGCGAAGAACTGGTAGAATTTTCACTGAAAAATATACAGGGTGGACCGTCTAAACGGAATAAATAGAGAAATAAATTTTTTTTTGCTCAAATTTAAAATTTCCACGTTTCATGACGCGCTAAACCTATTTCAGGAAAAAAAATTTTTTTGAAAATTTTTTTCAATCATTTTTGAAAAAATTTTTACCACTAAAAAAAAATTTTTTCTTTGTTTAAATTTAAAATTTCCACGTTTCATGGCATTCTAAACCTATTTAAAAGAAAAAAAAAAATTGAAAATTTTTTACCAACATTTTTGAAAAAATTTTTACCACCAAAATAGATGATTTTTTTTTCTCAAAATTTAAAATTTCCACGTTTCATAGCGTTCTAAATCTATTTAAAGAAAAATAAAAAAAAAATTTATAATTTTTGAAAAAATTTTACCACAAATAGATGGAATTTTTTTTCAGATTTAAAATTTCCACGTTTCCATGGCATTCCAAATTTATTAAAACAAATTTAAAAATGTTTTAGAAAAATTTTAAAAAAAATGAAAACATTATAGAATAGACGAAATATTTTTTTTGCTCAAATTTAAAATTTCCACGTTTCATAACATTCTAAACCTATTTCGGAAAAAAAAAGTTGCAACATGTTTTCACCAATTTGGAAAAAAATTTAACACTAGAATAGACAGAAAACATTTTTGTAAATTTGTTCTATATTTTAATCACCACTATACTTCCACTCCATTACGTGAATGTGGGATTGAGAATGTGAGAGATGGCAATAATATTTGGCATATCATATTATATACTTTTAATGAATAATGGCATCCCAAGAAATAATTGAGTCATGGTGGACATTTATAAAGGTATTTGCGCAAGCCTTCCATATGTGGCACCTGTTATTTAGTATATTGAACTTTTGCTGTTGGATGAACACTCTGTATATTTTTTTGACCAAAATTTATCAGGTTTTCTTTGTAATAATACCAATAATTATATTCCGATTATTATTCCCAATGTCATTTCGTAATTAATAATTTTTTGAGTGACTGTCATGCACAAATAACGAGGGAAGTTCTGTGTAAATAACTTTACCGATTTTTTTTATATAGTACCATCAGACAGACAACAGACTGGCAAGCAGACCGACGGTATTGGGAGACCTTCATTTTCATAAATTACATGATCTGAAACGTGAAAATCCGAAGAGATCTCGAAGGATTATTGTTTCACGAATACAATACTTTCCTTCGATAAGCGACGGAAATAAAAAATCATTTTGGATCATACTTGAAAAGTCTTAAGGGTAGTTTCGTGTCTTTCTGAAGAGCTCATAATAAGTGTGAAAACCTTTCTAATGCTAAACGGTTTTCAAAAGACGAATGATTATAATTTAGAGGCGAGTCTTTTTGTGTATACAGGTTTGAGATAGGTTTTGTCGTCCAGTCAACGGAGCGCTAAAATGACTAAAATCTCTAACTTAAATGCCAGTGAGTGTTTGTAATGACGTTAATAAAAAAGTTGAAAAAACATCAAACATCCGTTTTATCACGGACTACCTTTTTTGACCCTGAGCGCAGCCCGATCGCTCGACGAACGGCCAAATGCAATCGCTCAGTCGTCTATTACATATTCATGCCACAACTGGGCGGTTCCACCCGACTGACCAACGGACGATCCAACCATGTGCCGGAACAAACCTCAGATGCTTTTATATTCCGCCGGACAGACTACATACACTGGATTAGACATTGGACATGCTTGTTGTCAGTAGCGAGAGTCATATGACGCATAGGGTGGGAATATAGGTGTTTGTGAGATGCTTCTTCTTGATTTCCATCTGTCATCATTGGATGGGAAGTGTAGGCGTTTTTGAGATGCTTCTTTTTAGTTCCTGTCTGTGATCATCTACTCTCCCCTGATTGTTCTGTTTCTTCCGTTTCTGAGTCTGGCAGTGTGTACATCCTTGATATTTCTTTATTGTATTCCGCCTTTTGTCTTGCCGTTCTCTCATGGTGTGTATAATTCTTTCCTAGCCTATTCATAATCCTCTCGACTGTTCTTATCCATGTATAGCATGACCTTTCTATTTTTAGTTTGTTGCTGTTCAGTTTTAGCGCTTCCTTTAGTAGGTGTGTTGTGTCTCGTCTTTGGACGTGTACCCCGTACCTCATTGCCTATGATTCTATCCTTTTATTTATTGTTTTTCCCTCTAGTAAATCTGACGTTTTCTGTGTGTTTGTGGTTTTCCTGTTTTTGCTAGCAGTTGTACAATGTCCCTTTCGGATCTTCTTAGACTTCTTGTATTCGCCTTTGTCGTTGCTGCGTTCTTAACTCCGTATGTCATCGTAGGCATTATGATGGTGTGTGAATCTTTTTAGCTAGACTCCATGGAGGTCTTCTATTTTCCTCAATGGAAGGTAGTATAGCTCTTGTGAATCTGTAGGCCGTTTTAATTCATTGCCTCACTGTCTCCCTCCGTCTCGGTTGATTCGTTAGATAAGTTCCTAGGTATTTCATTCTGTTCGTGGTTCTCAGTGTATAGTCTCCTATTTTGTATTCTTCCCCACTGGTTGGGCTTGTTTTTGTCAGTGAGTCTCGCACTATCATAATGCTCTTCCTGAAGTTTATTTCCACTCCAGAGGAGTCCAGATGTGGTGTCATGGTTCTTAGGATTTTAACGATGTCTTGTTCTTCTTCAGTGATGATGAGTATATCATCGGCGTATGCAAGCACGATGGGAGGTCTTATCGTTTCAGCGTTCTCATTGAAGTTTTGATTATCCTTTATTGTGCATTCTATCACTTGATCCAGGACATAGGTAGTGCCACTCCCCTGTTGCGTAAAGTGTTGACTATAGCTTCATGACTTATGGTATCAAATGCCAGTTGGAGGTCAATTGAGAGTATATGTAGATTTGTTCCTTATTTCCACTTTTCTTCCAGGATATGTCTGGTGGTGTACATACGGTCGTCCGTAGATCTACCCTTGATGAATGCCGCTTGGTACTCGCGGTAGTTCGCCGATGTATTTTTCCATTCCTTTGAGAAGGAATTGTGCGTAATATTTGTACCCTACACTACAGAGTGTTATTCCTGTATAGTCTACGTTTTGTGGTGATTTGGTTTTGGGGAGCGGTATCTGTATGGTTGTGTTCCACTCCAAGCAGACGGGTGGTTTCCATCCATGCGTTGGTGATAATTTCTAGGGTCAGCTGCTTTATGTTGTCCGATCCATAGTGTAGCAGTTCGTTGTTTATTTTGTCTATTCCGGGCGCAGTGTTTCTCTTGGTTCTGGCCATTATTTCTAGTATTTCTTCCTTTGATGGCGGATTGCCCAAAGGCCACTGATCCATCTCTTGAATTAGTTTTGTTTGATTTCTTTTTGTGTTTTCTTCTTCTTCTAGTGTCCTTATCCAATGCTGTAGTGGAATGTATTTTCTTGGCTGCGTATTGTTGTTTCTCCCGTATGTTTTGAGATGTCTGAAAACATGGTTTAATATCTGTCCTGCTGTGAGGGATTCTATGTTTTCGAAGAATTCCCTGCATTTTTCTCTGTTCGTGTTCTGTCTCTGCGTCTCAGTTTTTTTTCGCTGCTTTTATCTTTTTGTCTATGTTTGGTGTGTGTTGTTTTTCTGTGGCCTTTATTTTATTTAGCTTTTCGTATTTGTTATAGGTACGCATCTTTTCTTGTTGGGCTCATAGGAAATTTGTTCCTTTTCAACGTTTTCCTCGCCGCTATTTTTATCTTTGAACACATTCTTGAGCAATTTAATTCCTCTCCTATCAATTGCTTCTTTATTTCCTCCTGGTATTTATTTTTCAGTTCTTCGTTCTGTAGTAGGGAGATGTTCCGAGTGTCATTTGCTGATTTGTTGTACCTTTTTGTACTTCTTGTTTCTTTCTCTCTAGTGTTCTATATAATATATTGTGGTTTGATACAAAAAAACTTCAAAACTTTTCAAAACGTCAATGTATGTAACCATAGCAACCAAACCACTAAATGTGGTTTAACGGTTTCTGATTTGTCGGTATTATTTCAACACATTGTATTACAATGATATTTATTACGGCACAGTTTTTAGTTGTGGAATCTGTAGTTTCTTAAATAGTGTTAGAGAAACATTGTCTTTCCTAAAAGCTCAGACCTTTAAGAAATGAACTCCATTTGTGAAAGGTAGTTTCTCGAACTATATCACATAAATTGCATAAGACACTACCTAATTTGTGTAGTGATTTTTAGAATAATACCAGTTTAATGGATCATCTAATATAAGTGGAAATTATATATCTAACAATCTAGGTTACTAATACAGTGTAATTTTAGGCCAAAAGCGAACTTAAGGTATGTCGTCTACTGTAACGGATTGAGACATAGCAATGATCTTTCTGATTGGAATCTGGTATGGAATACTTACAAAAATGCAGGATTGTCAGAACAGAAGGCCATCCGTTCAGCATTGGGATGCTCAAGAGATACAAATTTGTTAAAAAGGTAAGTTATTTATTTTTACGTAAATGATTAATAAATTGTACTTATTTGTGGGTTTCGTTGGCATACGGCTACGGGATGACATTAAAACACACTTGGAAAATACTTCTTAATCAAGGAAATTGTTTTAGGCCGGTCGTCGTAAAGTCATCGATTTTGGTCAGAAATTTAAAAACGCAATTTTATTGACTATTCTTATCTGTTCTTTGACTTTTCAAAGAAAACGAAGCCTCGGAAAAAAAAATCAAGATATAAAAAATGAAGATTTTATCAATATACGTCGCTTGAGACTTGTAGTGACCTATTATCTTTGATCGTTCAATTCGACCCGTTATCTAGAATTGGAGATATAGTCTTTTTTGCGTTTACGACTCTCAATTGTCTATTAATTAATATTTTGAAAAAATCTTGTGACAACATAAAGTTAATACATTAAACTAACTAGTTTTCAATTGTCACAAAAATTACAATTAATTTATGAACGCCGTACAACGTTTTCAGTATTTACGGTCCGAGTGACTTGCGCAGTAACGACTTTGTATACAGTGTGTCCCAGGATAGATGTAACAAGAGGTGTAATGGACCAAAAATTTTGGAATTTTGGAATGGTATTTGGGGATTGAGTCCTACTTATTGTAAAACTAAAGTATACCAAAAATGACTTGATTTGGTGTTCTACCGGGTGTTTTATAAGCAAAATTGTAAAAATCACCACTAATAAAGTACCTTTATTTTTCAAAATATGAAAAAATTCTACTAAGAAAAGTTATTTAGAATGAAATTTTATACCTCTACACCGAATTTCAGGAATATGAAATAATATTTTTGAAACTTCCCACTTTTCAATAAATTAGTATTCTATTTTGAACCATTCAATTGAAACTGCATAGAAATGATTTTTTGTGAATTGATATTTAACGTTATGTAGAAGCTAAAAGTAGGCTATGAGAAAAGCAGTGGATACACATTTATCATTTATTTATTGACATATCTGTCAAACGTAGTCAATATTATCCTTAATTTCTGTTTCAAATTAACGAACCAACGAACCATTTTCACTTAATTTTTTAATTAAGTGAAAATGGTACTTACAGTGAGTGAAAGAATTCATATTGTGCAATGCTACGGAATTGGCGGTGAAAACTCGCTAAGAGAAGCGGTAAGCCAATTTAATTTGAAATTTCCAAACACTGCTTTGTCACGTACTCAGGATATGAGAATAATTAAAAAGTTTCCGGCTACTGGTAGTGTTCTTAACATGAAAAGAAAAATAAAAGTATATGATGAAGACAATGTTAGGGCTATTATAGCTCATGCCTCTGTTATAGAAAATTCTAGGATGTCATTAAGAGAGAGGTCAACTCTTATTAATATTAGCAAGTCTGAACTCCAAAGAATTTACAAGGCAAAGAAGATTAGGGCATGTAAAGCAAATTATAAACATACGCTTGAAGAGGGAGATGACGGCCGTGGGTTGGATTTTTGTTTGACCATTGGAGAAAAAATCATGGAAGAGAGATTTTCTCATCATTTCATAATTTTCTCAGATGAATCCACATTCACAACCAATCGTGTTGTTTCATCTCAAAATTGTCGGTTTTAGGCTTCTGAAAATCCAAATTTTAGAATTCATTGTATAAGACAATATTATAAAAAAGTGAATGTGTGGTGTGCCGTTTCTTATCACGTTTGAGTTATTGGACCTTATTTCATTGAGGGAAGGTTAAACCAGCACACTTATTTACAGCTTCTTGAAAGATTCTGAAGATTTTCTGAAGATATGCCTTTAGTTCATTTTCAACATGATGGTTGCCCTGGCCACTCCACAGAAATAGTTAATCGGTGGTTGAATTTAAGTTTTGGAGAAAATTGGATTGCCAGGAATGGACCGATCAAGTGGCCGGCGAGATCCATAGACCTATTAATATTGGATTTCTTTTTATAGGGTCGCCTCAAGCAGTTGGATTACGCTGAACCACTTCCTAACGATGTAGCAGTATTGAAGCAGAGAATTACAAATGCCGTAAACTCCATACCGTTAGATCATATTCGAAACAGGTTTAAGGACTTCAGGCGAAGGATCAAAATGTATGTGGATGTGGGTGGTAGATACGTCAAATAATAAAAAAATTGTAAACATTGTTTTGTATTATTCAATAATTAATTTGTTTGGGAATCTGTTGTGTTTTTGACATTTCTTACTTGTTATAATTTTTAAACCTCATTAATCTTCTGTTAGTAATTGTTTCTTGTTTTACAATTAGTTCGATTAACATTATACCTTCTTACATCTCGTATATTCAATTTTTTATTTACCAATAGCCTACTTTTTGAGATGATTAACATTTGCTCCTACACAACTTAAATATGAATTCAACTCGTAATTCGCAAAACATGGGAAGTTTAAAAAAAATAATTTTATATTCCTGAAATTTGGTACAAAAGTGTTAAATTGCATTCTAAATAACTTTTCTTATTGGAATTTTTTCATATTTTGAAAAATAAAGGTACTTTATTAGTGGTGATTTTTACAACTTTGCTTATAAAACACGCCGTAGAACACCAAATCAAGTCATGTTTGGTATACTTTAGTTTTACAACAAGCAGAACTCAATCCCCAAATACCATTCCAAAATTCCAAAATTTTTGGTCCATTACACCTCTTGTTACATCTATCCTGGAAGACACTGTATATAGAATTCAAAGCGCGCTCGGTTCTAAATGATCTGTAAGTGGTTCGAAGTAGTTTTCAGAGTCATTTAAAGATATTTTTATTTCAATTTTTTATTTTCTCAACTTTAATTCTTCTTTATATAGGGTGTTCCTTAACGACGTGCTAGTATTTCAGGGTGTAATTTCTTAGGTCATTTTATGAAGAAAAGTTCATATGAACATATGTCAGCAACGGCTTAAATTTCTTGCTGCGGGGTGTTGAAATTTATTTTCTTTAAATCTCTAGATATTTTTTACTTCCCTCGCATACCGAAGGGAAGTATTGTATTCGAGAAATAATCACCCTCCGAGATTTTTTCGGATTTTGACGTTTCAGATAACGTAGATTACGAAAATTCCGTCAGCCTGTCTGTCTGTTGGCGTCTTAACTAAAAAACTACTTGACGGAGAGTACTGTCAGCGAAGAAATTGTCAAACTTTCACTGGAAAATATACAGGGTGGACCGTCTAAAGGCAATAAATAATGAAAAAAAATTTTTTTTGCTCATATTTAAAATTTCCACTTTTCCTGACAGGCTAAATCTATTAAAAAGAAAAAAAATGGAAAATTTTTTTCACCAAGATTTTTGAAAAATTTTTTATCACTAAAATGGATGTAAATTTTGTTTTCTTTGCTTAAACTTAAAATTTCCACGTTCCATAGCGTTCTAAACCTATTAAAAACAATTTTTTTTTACCATTTTTGAAAAAATTTTACCACTATAATAGATGGAACATTTTTTTTTCTTTGTACAGATTTAAAATTTCCACGTTTCCATGGCATTCTTAACCTATTCAAACAAATTTAAATTTTTTTTTTGAAAAATTTGAAAAGTTCTTTCTTTGAAATTTTTTTAAATCTATTTATCACTACTTACTATAGAATAGATGGAAAATTATTTTTTGCTCAAATTTAAAATTTCCACGTTTCATGACATTCCAAACCCATTTCGGAAAAAAAAATTGCAACATTTTTTTACCATTTTGGAAAAAAAAATTACCACTAGAATAGATGGAAAAAAATTTGTGTTCCTCAAATTAAAAATTTTCACGTTTCATGACATTCTAAACCTATTTCAGAAAAAGAAATTTTGAAAATTTTTTTCACCATTTTTGAAATTTTTTTTACCACTAAAATAGATGGAAAACATTTTTTTCTTTGCTCAAATTTGAAATTTTCACATTTCATGGCATTCTAAACCTATTTTAAAAAATGAAGATATTTTACCACAACTACAGAATAGGAGGAAACTTTCCTTTTTGCTCAAATTTAAAATTTCCATGTTTCATGACATTCTAAACCTATTTCAGAAAAAAAAATTAGAAATTTTTTTTATCAACATTTTTGAAAAATTAAAAAAAAAAGAAATTTTTTAACCACCACTATACTTCCACTACACTATGTGAATGTGGAATTGGAAATGTGACAGATGGCAATAATATTTGGAATATGCACACCTATCATACTTTTATTGAAAAATGTACAGGATGGTCATTCCAAGAAATAATTCAGTCATGGTAGACATTTGTAAAGGTATTTGCGCAAGCCTTCCATTTTTGGCACCTGTTTTTTAGTATTGAACTTTTGCTGTTGGATAATCACTCTGTATATTATTTTGACCAAAACAAATCAAGTTTTTCTTTGCAATAATAGTGATAACTATATTCCGATTATTATTTTCAATGTCATTGCGTAGTTATTAATTTTTTAGAGTGACCGCCATGCACAAATAAAGAGGGAAGTTCTGTGTAAATACCTTTACCGATTTTTAATATCTCAGGAAATACTTTAGATATTACTTTCAATTATGGTAAGTATTAATAGAATATAAAACCATGTCTTTTAATTGGAAAAGCTGTTTTATCGCTCCACCAGTGGCGTTCCTGTGAACATGTTCTCTGATATTTTTTGCCAATAAAGTGGTACGCCGCTGACATTTTTCCATAGGGATATTTTTCCTGATTAGCCTCACCAATTTACATGAGAACGGTCTCTTGCGTTTTTCTCGTCAGACTTCTTGAATAAAACAATTAAATTCAAACTGAAACAACATAAAGTTGCCGATTATACGGACCACATCAACTATTTCCAGTGTATTTTGGATTGCTGAATAGAATCCTTTGTCGGTTTTGCGCCACCACGTCACGATTTTTTTCTATCCTCAGAATACAGTTAGAAATATGCAGTTTGCATTTTTGCATTTTTCTGTATTTTGAGGATGAAGCAAAAAATTTATGAAAAAATTAATGGATTTTTGCGACAATTGAAAGCCAGTTAGTTTAATATATTAACTTTATGTTTTCACAAGATTTTTTTCATTGACAGTCGTAAACGCAAAGTGGTCTATATCTCCAGTTCTAATTAACGGATCGAGGTCTATCCAAGCTCAAAATTTTCCTTCTTTTATTGTCTTTTATTTACCGATAATTTCATTTCGATACGACATTCCTGAGCTGAGATATTTCATTTGTTTACTAGGCATTTTTTTTAAAGCGTTGGCAAGGGGTAAAGAAAAAGAAAAAGGGGCAAGACCACATAGAGATGGTATTTTTTATCAATATTTATCGATTGCCGTGGGTGGACAGTGCAAGAAATGCCATGGAAAGTCGTAAATCCTTAATAAACAAATTAGATTATTTGTTTAAACAGTTGCAAAATACGCGAGATATCGACACAGAGACAACCGTAAATTCCATGAACAAAATGCAACATTTTGACCACAATAAAATATCCGCATGACCTCTTGTTGAACAGAAAAAAAAATGTTAACTGAGGACCCTTAATTTGTTTATAACAATTGATCGGTGAAAGATAATAGGTCTCAATTGACGCGTATTGACAAAATCTTCATTTTTTATCTCTTGACTTTTTTGTCCGACGCACTGTTTTCGTTAAAACGCCAAAAACACCAAAAAATGTGATTTATCTCTAAAAACTATTGTTTTTAACAATGAAGCCTGTGTTTTATAAATTTTTTAATGTCACCATCGTGTTCAGAGCAATATTTCTTATAAGAATAGTCAATAAAATTGCTGTCTTAAATTTATGGGGTGTGCTAAGCTATTAGAGCAAAAATTTTTAATTTACGACGACTTATCAAAGAGGCAAGATAAATTATGTGCTTATGTACCTTTGCCTCGTAGACCAAAGTAATTTTTTTAACAATGTGGAATGGGACACATGTACATACAGGGTGTTCCAACCAAAAATAGACACCCTGAATAACCTTTCTGAAAAATTGGTGAAAAACGTCGTCCTTGTTTCCAAGAGGGCCATATTTTAATGTAATATTGTATACCTATCCTCATCCCTCTACCCTACATATACACAGCCACGTGTAGCTCTTGATGACAGCCGCGTGTGGCTGTTCTTTCTTTATTTTATAAAATAAATTACGGAAACTAGTTTCAAAATTATTCTGTCAATGAATAATTCTGTACTAATTAAATAGATCCTAATATATAAACATAGAAATACTGGAGGCTTCATGTGATTATTCTACGAAGCAACCTGTTTGTTTAGTAATCTTGTGTACTGACAATAAGCTGAGCTTGGTCGCTTTATTAGAACAGTGCGCCATAACAATGTATGATTTCTTTTTTCATGGAGTTTAGGTCCCCCTCTACAACTGTGTTCTCTGAGGTAATGCTCTAGTGCTTTGCTGGGAGGCACTGGAGCGTCTTAGATTAAAAAATTTAAAGTAAATAATTCTAAAGTATTTTTAGTCATGTCTGAAAATGATTTCACAGCATCTGCAAGACCCCAAAGTTACGGAAAACCCATTTTCAGACAAGTCACTCCTTGCAGAAAAATATTTCAGCATATCAAAAAAAAATGGAAAAATTATAAATTATTAAATGAACTGAGTCCAAGTGGGCTTGATCGATTCGTACTAACATGGAGATTACCTGAAAACACTTTTCTGACAAAATTGATCTCGCCAAAGTGCGGCTTTTTATCACAAAGTGCGCGGTTGCGCTGTATCCCATGCAAATTTGCTGAAAACCGGTCCACTTCTGACACTGCAATACAATTATATGTTCCCTTACGTATTTTTTTGCGCTGTGTGGTCCCAGCTCCCTTAACCCTCAAGTTTCATCCCTATCGGCCAAAAACCACACCCCGAACGCGCTTTTCACTCCTTGCGATGCGGGAATGGTTTCTTTTTGTTTTTTCAATCAAGAATATGATGAATATGTCTAATACAACTGAGCCGGTTGTTTTGAGTTTTTGGAAAATACGTCCAACTATTGAATGAGAAACGGACTTTTGGGGATATCATCGGTTAAAAACATCAGCTGTATCCCTATTGTTTTATTTTCGCCGTGAATTAAAATAATTTCAATTTTTTCTTCATTAGCAAGTATTTTTTAAATGATCAACTAACAGCAACAGAAAAATTAGATTTTTTTAGTTTTTAGCTAGCATTAATTTTTAAAACTTAATTACCTAGCGAAAGTTATTAAATAAATTATTAACTTTTGCGGTTCTTGAGGTAAATTTAAAAATAGGAATGTTTAGTTTTATTTTGTGATCTAAATTTGATTTAAATGAACAATGGTATCTTTAATATTTAAGCCGGTTATCGTGCTAAATTTCATAGTAAGGGTTCAGAATTATTGAAAATAGTCCACGACCGCCCTGTTGTTTTTTGTAAAAATTGGTTTTTGCCATTATTAATTACATTTACGAAGATATGCAACATTCAGGTATTTTTTGCATTGAAATGTTTTAAATTAACATAAACTGTGAACAGAAAATTTTTAAGTAATTGAATATTACATATTTTTGAAAAAAAAAATGAAAAACCAAATATTGAAATTTTCAAACCAAACTTCATATTTAGATTCTTAATGTAATTACAAATAACTGTTCCTTATTGTACTTTTTCATATTTTAATCTAATGATCTAATTTTGAATTAGTACTTTAAATGGATATTTACTTGTGGAGCGTTTAATAAATTAAAAAAAGAAAGGGAAAAAAGGGGGGAAAATACAAATAAAACAAAAAATAGAAGCTGCCAGATTCAGAGACACAAGAAGCAGAAAAATAAGGAGATGACGATAGATGGAAACTTAAAAGAAGCATGAAAACTGAAAAGAAGCATCTCGCAAACAACTGCACCACACCCCTGCCGATTATGACAAATGGAATCTTAATAGAAGCATGGAAACTTAAAAGAAGCATCTCTCAAACACCTACACTTCCCATCCTTTATTCCCACCCCATGCGTCATGCGGCTCTCGCTGCTGACAAGAAGCATGTCCAATGTCCAACCTGGCGTATGCAGCTGGTCCGGCGGTATACAAAACATCCGAGATTTGGTTCCGGCACGCGGTTTGGCCATCGCGTCCGTTGGGCGTGTTCGACGGACGACCAGAGTGCGTGCTGGAGCGAACCTCCATGGATGCCCGGAATTGGCAGCAATGCCCACCATACGCTGGCAAATCAATCAATCAATCAAAATCACTTGATTGAATCTAATGATATGGCATCATCGAGTTTGGACAATACAAACTGACACCCGACAGAGTGATGAGAGAAAATCGTTAAGATAGCTACCATCTGCCTCTCAAAGAGCAACAACTGGCAGTACAAAATAATATCCGGGAGGGCAATCACGTTATTAGAATTTGTCACAATCAGTAAAAATGAATTTTTTGTGAATTTTTTACTCGCTATAGAGACATTATTGCAAACGATACATATCTAATAATAAAAATATCTTATTTCAGGCCAGAAGTGGCGATTCTACTTTTTGCGCGACGATTTAGAACATTTTGTTATTTCGGTGGTGATTTTTGGCCAATATGGCTGAGTCTAAGGGGCGGGGGTGTTCAAACCTATCACGATCTACTCAGCATCCCAAAAAAATGTAGGGGAGAATATCTTGCTTGTCGGTGTCAGTGTAGATGAACCTAGTATCGTTTGGTCTGAAGGACACGACAAAGATTGTATATAATTTAGGTCGGAGCCGTGTCGCCACTACGATACTGATCAACTCTACTCACCAGGGGGATTCAAGATACCCTTCAGACTCCCCAAGAGGAGAATAGACAAAATTATACTTACTGTGATTGCTACAGTCTGCTCTCTCAGTCGGACTCTTATGTCGGGTACTGCACTCCTGATGAACATATCTTATAATTAGCACTTTCTCAGAAACACTTCTTAATAATTAAGACCGTCGATGGATTCTATGAGTATTCGGACAAGTTCACAGACTTGGTGGGATCAAATGTGACCCACGGAAAGTAATTGTCTGACTCACGCCAAAGAATCGCCCGTCGGTCACAAATCTTATAATTAGTAGATCAATAAGAAATCGAATTCAAAATATATTATCATTTATTGAAATAATTCATAAAATGTAAAAAATATAAATGTTCAATACTTTCGTGATACTTTCGAAAAGTTCGTTGGGCGGAGCGGTTTTCCGCTCCGTGCAACTTGAAATTTTTTCTAAGTAAATTTTTTGGTCATTATTAGTAAAATATTTTTTTACGTAGATTTCGATTTAATTTTAGGCCAAAGGTGTTTAGAAGTCTTTTTAATGGTTTTAATATTATTTTTTCATGGGATTTTTGACTGATTTTACTTTTATAGTAAATTGGATATTTTTTCAAATGGATCGTTTTACTTGGTTCAATAACATCAGCAAGTGACATTTTTATTATAATTTCACTGTACTAGGTTCATTTTCCGCTTTTTATCGCCCCTTTCCTAGTGGTAAAGCCGCGCCCCTAATTGCTCCGTGTTCAAAACCAGCGATTCAAGAAAAAAAAAACAAAAACAAAACTGAGTCGCGCTATGTATTAGCTCGAAAACGCGTATTTGGGGCGGTTTTCAATATACAGGTGTGAATCTAGGGGTGGGGGAGAGTTGAGACCTATCCCAATCGATTCAGAGACCCAAAAAACGTAGAGGGGTCGTGCCTTGCTTGATCTTGATCTCACCACTTGTCATTTTTTCATGCAATGTCCAATTTTTCTGAAATTCATTTTTCCATGATATTTGTGTGTTTAAGAAACCAGGGTGACAATTTCAGACATGGCACAAACATTTTGCGAATTTGGGCCAAACAAATTAAAAAAAATTATAATAATAAAATGGCGAGACCTGGAGTGACAAATTTTCTTTCACGTAATTTTTAATATATAATGTGTCATCCTGCCAAGTTTCAACTTGAAATTCGTTTTTTTTCCTTTTTTCCAATTTTGCCTTTTTTTCTCAAATTTTTTGGTGTGCTGGGAAATTTTTTTGCAAATCGTGACTAGGCTGGAAATGAGTTTTCCGTGATTTTGGGGTTTTAGCTCAGTTGTCAGAGACAGAAATTGATAAAAACCGGTCACTAAATGTTATATGGCTGAAATTTTCAGAATAAGTATTTTTGTTGATGTAGAATACGATAAACAAAAGTTTACAACTGTAAGGTGCCGGCGACCCTTAGAAAATTGATAATATTGGCCGAAATTAGATTATTGGCCAATAACTCCAAAAATAAAAAACATATATCAAAAAACTAATAGCACTGGGCGATAGAGAGAGAAATTTCACATCAAAAACTTATTATATGAAGTTTTTTTTTACGATCAAAAATGCAGGCTTCAGATTTTTTTGCTTAAGGCGCGAGAATGGAACGCGGCGACACATAAGTACGGCTCGCGAAGCGTGCGCGAACTCGGACGCGCTACACTAAATTTGTTGTAACTTTTGAACTAATTATTCAAATTGAGCTCAACAAAGCTAAAATAAACGAGAAATATGTTGCTATTGGATTATCATATTTTCAAATATAAGATGATTGTATGTAGGAATAATACATATATGAAGTCGGAACATAGAGATATTTCCGATGAAATCGGTAAAAGCTCTACCATTTCTACAATTCTCAAGATAAATATCTGAAACTTTCACATAGTACTCTTGATGTAATGCATAAGAAGATCTGATGGACATGTATGCCAAATATTTTTTTTAATAAAAGTTTTAACGTTTATTTTACACCTAGATTCACGAATTTTGGAGCAAAGAAAAATGTTTCTTTTATTTTCTTAAAATAAAGAGGGCTAATTTAATCCTTAAAGTAAATCCCCCTGAAACATATTAAAGTGCAAATTTCAAGCTTTGAAAATCTGAAATCTAATAATGCGATTTAAACCAGATGTAATAGGTGGTTAAAGTTAGTTATACATCTCAAATTTTATCACTTTCTCAGGACTTTAAAATTTTAAAAGTGTACATCTTCAAAAATAAATAGTTTAGATTTTTTTCACTCATCGTGTCTTTTTATACATTACTTCAAAAGTAATATACGAAAGTTCAAGGTTTTTATCTTAAGAATTGTAGAAGTGGTAGAGCTTTTATTGATTTCATAGGAAATCTCTTTACGTTCAGTTTTCATATATATACTATTTCTACATACATTCATTTTTATATTTGAAAATATAATGATCCAATAGTCACATGTTTCTTCTTTCATTTAAGCTTTGTTGAACTAAATTTCATTAATTAGTTCAAAAGTTACAACATATTTAGTGTAGCACGTTCAAGAACTCGCACGCTTCGCGCCCCGTACTTATGTATCGCCATGTTTGTTAGTTAGTGAGTCATTAGTGAGTTAAACAAAAAAATCTGTGGTCTACATTTTTGATCGTAAAAAAAACTTTGTGCGTGATTTTGATGTGAATCCCACCCCCCCTCTATCGCCTACTGCTTTTTTATTGTTATTGGCCAAGAACCGAATTTTGGCCAATATTTTAGATTTTTTTAGGGGTCGCCGGCATCGTACAGCTGTAAACTTCATTTTATCGTATTCTACACCAAAAAAAAAATCGGTAAAGGTCTTTACACAGAACTTTCCTCGTTATTTGTGCATGGCGGTCACTCTAAAAAATTAATAACTACGAAATGACATTGAGAATAATAATCGGAATATAGTTATTGCTATTATTACAAAGAAAACTTGATAAGTTTTGTTCAAAAAAATATACCGATTGCTCATCCAACAGCAAAAGCTCAATACTAAATAACAGGTGCCACATATGGCAGGCTTGCGCAAATATCTTTACAAATGTCCACCATGACTGAATTATTTCTTGGGATGACCACCCTGTACATTTTTCAAGAAAAGTATAATAGGTGTATATGTCAGATATTATTGCCATCCGTCACATCAATCCAACATTCGCGTAATGGAGTGGAAGTATAGTGGTGGTTAAAAAATTTCATTTTTATTTTAATTTTTCAAAAATGTTAAAAAAAAATTTAACATTTTTTCTTCTGAAATAGGTTTAAAATGTCAAACGTAGAAATTTTAAATTTGAGCAAAAAGGAAAGTTTCCGTCTAGTCTATAATAGTGGTAAAAGAAGTTTAAGATTTAAAAATTACATATTTTTTTTAAATAGGTTTAGAATGTCATGAAACGTGAAACTTTTAAATTTGAGTAAAAAAAGTTTCCATCTATACTAGTGTTAAATTTTTTCCCAAACTGGTAACAAAATGTTGCAAAATTTTTTTTTCCGAAATTGGTTTGGAATGTGATGGAACGTGGAAATTTTAAATTTGAGCAAACCAAATTTTTCGTCTATTCTATAGTAGTGATAAATAGATTAAAAATGTTTTAAAATTTTTTTAAAAATTTTTCCAAAACATTTTTAAATTTGTTTGAATAGTTTTAGAATGCCATGGAAACGTGGATAGTTTAAATCTGAACAAAGAAAAAAAATTCTATCTTAGTGGTAAATTTTAAAAAAAATAGTAATCAAAATTTCTAATTTTTCTTTTAAATAGATTTAGAAAGATATGAAACGTGGAAATTTTAAATTTGAAGAAATAAAAAAAAATCCGTCTATTTTAGTGGTAAAATAAATTTCAAAAATGTTGGTAAAAAAAAATTCAAAAAATTTTCAATTTTTTTTTTCTGAATCAGGCTTAGAATGCCATGAAACGTGGAAATTCTAAATTTGAAGAAAAAAAAAATTATCATTTTAGTAGAAAAAAATTTTTCAAAAATGGTAAAAAAAATTAATTTTTTTTTTTTAAATAGTTTTAGAATGCCATGAAACGTAGAAATTTTAAATTTGAGCAAAAAAAAATTTTTCATCTTGGTAAAAAAATTTTCAAAAATGGTGAAAAAAATTTTCAATTTTTTTTTTTCAGAAATAGGTTTAGCGTGTCATGAAACGTGGAAATTTTAAATTTGAACAAAAAATTTTTACTTCCCTCGCATACCGAAGGGAAGTATTGTATTCGAGAAAAAATCACCCTCCGAGATTTTTTCGGATTCTGACGTTTCAGAACACGTAGATTACGAAAATATAGGTTTTTCAATTCCGTCAGTCTGTCTGTCTGTCTGTCTGTCTGTCTGTCTGTCTGTCTGTTGGTGCATTTACTAAAAAACTACTTGACGGAGAGCAGTCAAATTTGGTAGGTAGTTGACGCTACTGTCAGCGAAGAACTGGTAGAATTTTCACTGAAAAATATACAGGGTGGACCGTCTAAACGGAATAAATAGTGAAAAAAATTTTTGTTTGCTCAAATTTAAAATTTCCACGTTTCATGACGCGTTAAACCTATTTCAGAAAAAAAAATTTTTTGAAAATTTTTTTCACATTTTTGAAAAAATTTTTACCAAGATGAAAAAATCGGTAAAGGTATTTACACAGAACTTCCCTCGTTATTTGTGCATGGCAGTCATTCTAAAAAATTAATAATTACGAAATGACATTGAGAATAATAATCGGAATAGAGTTATTGCTATTATTACAAAGAAAACTTGATAAGTTTTGGTAAAAAAAATATACAGATTGCTCATTTAACAGCAAAAGTTCAATACTAAATAGCAGGTGCCACATATGGCAGGCTTGCGCAAATACCTTTACAAATGTCCACCATGTCTGAATTATTTCTTGGGATGACCACCCTGTACATTTTTCAATAAAAGTATAATAGGTGCATATGCCAGATGTTATTGCCATCTGTCACATTTTCAATCCAACATTCACGTAATGGAGTGGAAGTATAGTG
The DNA here is from genome assembly GCA_963583905.1 of Stenurella melanura. NCBI lineage: Eukaryota > Metazoa > Arthropoda > Insecta > Coleoptera > Cerambycidae > Stenurella > Stenurella melanura. The sequence continues at coordinate 45,915,805 of OY757317.1, forward strand.
GTGGTTAAAAAATTTCATTTTTTTGAAATTTTTCAAAAGATGGTAAAATAATTTTCAAATTTTTTTCTTCTGAAATAGGTTTAAAATGTCAAAGGTAGAAATTTTAAATTAGAGCAAAAAGGAAAGTTTCCTTCTGTTCTATAGTAGTGCTAAAAAAGTTTAAAAATTAAAAATGATGTATTTTTAAAATAGGTTTAGAATGCTATGAAACGTGAAAATTTTAAATTTGAGCAAATAAAAAAAAAATTCGATCCATTTTAGTGGTAAAAACTTTTTGAAAAATGTTGGTGAAAAAAATTTTCAAAATTTTTTTTCTGAAATACCTAGGTTTAGAATGTCATTTAAATTTGAGCATTCTGGTGTTAAATTTTTTTCCAAACTGGTAACAAAATGTTGCAATTTTTTTTTTCCGAAATTGGTTTGGAATATCATGAAACGTGGACATTTTAAATTTGAGCAAAAAAAATTTTTTCGTCTGTTCTATAGTAGTGATACATAAATAGTTTAAAAAGGTTTCAAATTTTTTAAAAAATTCTTCAAAAACATTTTTAAATTTGTTTGAATAGTTTTAGAATGCCATGGAAACGTGGATAGTTAAAATCTGAACAAAGAAAAATTCTATCCTAGTGATAAAATTTCAAAAAACTTTTTTTTTTAATCAGGCTTAGAATGCCATGAAACGTGAAAATTTTAAATTTGAAGAAAGAAAAAAAAAATCATTTTAGTAGTAAAAATTTTTTCTAAAATGGTGAAAAAAATTTTCAAATTTTTTTTCCTGAAATAGGTTAAGCGTGTCATGAAACGTAGAAATTTTAAATTTGAGCAAAAACAATTTTTTTTCATCTTAGTAAACATTTTTTCAAAAATGTTTGAAAAAAATTTTCAAAATTTTTTTTTTCTGAAATAGGTTTAGCGCGTCATGAAACGTGGAAATTTTAAATTTGAGCAAAAAAAAAAATTTTTTTCAACTTAGTAAAAATTTTTTCAAAAATGTTTGAAAAAAATTTTCAAAAATTTTTTTTTCCTGAAATAGGTTTAGCGCGTCATGAAACGTGGAAATTTTAAATTTGAGCTAAAAAAAATTTTTTTCATCTTGGTAAAAATTTTTTCAAAAATGTTTGAAAAAAATTTTCAAAAATTTTTTTTTCCTGAAACAGGTTTAGCGCGTCATGAAACGTGGAAATTTTAAATTTGAGCAAAAAAAAATTTTTTTCACTATTTATTCCGTTTAGACGGTCCACCCTGTATATTTTTCAGTGAAAATTCTACCAGTTCTTCGCTGACAGTAGGGCTAACTACCTACCAAATTTGACTGCTCTCCGTCAAGTAGTTTTTTAGTAAATACACCAACAGACAGACAGACAGACAGACAGACAGACAGACAGACAGACAGACAGACAGACAGACAGACAGACAGACAGACAGACAGACAGACAGACTGACGGAATTGAAAAACCTATATTTTCGGAATCTACGTGTTCTGAAACGTCAGAATCCGAAAAAATCTCGGAGGGTGATTTTTTCTCGAATACAATACTTCCCTTCGGTATGCGAGGGAAGTAAAAAATCGGTAAAGGTATTTACACAGAACTTCCCTCGTTATTTGTGCATGGCAGTCATTCTAAAAAATTAATAATTACGAAATGACATTGAGAATAATAATCGGAATAGAGTTATTGCTATTATTACAAAGAAAACTTGATAAGTTTTGGTAAAAAAAATATACAGATTGCTCATTTAACAGCAAAAGTTCAATACTAAATAGCAGGTGCCACATATGGCAGGCTTGCGCAAATACCTTTACAAATGTCCACCATGTCTGAATTATTTCTTGGGATGACCACCCTGTACATTTTTCAATAAAAGTATAATAGGTGCATATGCCAGATGTTATTGCCATCTGTCACATTTTCAATCCAACATTCACGTAATGGAGTGGAAGTATAGTGGTGGTTAAAAAATTTCATTTTTTTGAAATTTTTCAAAAGATGGTAAAATAATTTTCAAATTTTTTTCTTCTGAAATAGGTTTAAAATGTCAAAGGTAGAAATTTTAAATTAGAGCAAAAAGGAAAGTTTCCTTCTGTTCTATAGTAGTGCTAAAAAAGTTTAAAAATTAAAAATGATGTATTTTTAAAATAGGTTTAGAATGCTATGAAACGTGAAAATTTTAAATTTGAGCAAATAAAAAAAAAATTCGATCCATTTTAGTGGTAAAAACTTTTTGAAAAATGTTGGTGAAAAAAATTTTCAAAATTTTTTTTCTGAAATACCTAGGTTTAGAATGTCATTTAAATTTGAGCATTCTGGTGTTAAATTTTTTTCCAAACTGGTAACAAAATGTTGCAATTTTTTTTTTCCGAAATTGGTTTGGAATATCATGAAACGTGGACATTTTAAATTTGAGCAAAAAAAATTTTTTCGTCTGTTCTATAGTAGTGATACATAAATAGTTTAAAAAGGTTTCAAATTTTTTAAAAAATTCTTCAAAAACATTTTTAAATTTGTTTGAATAGTTTTAGAATGCCATGGAAACGTGGATAGTTAAAATCTGAACAAAGAAAAATTCTATCCTAGTGATAAAATTTCAAAAAACTTTTTTTTTTAATCAGGCTTAGAATGCCATGAAACGTGAAAATTTTAAATTTGAAGAAAGAAAAAAAAAATCATTTTAGTAGTAAAAATTTTTTCTAAAATGGTGAAAAAAATTTTCAAATTTTTTTTCCTGAAATAGGTTAAGCGTGTCATGAAACGTAGAAATTTTAAATTTGAGCAAAAACAATTTTTTTTCATCTTAGTAAACATTTTTTCAAAAATGTTTGAAAAAAATTTTCAAAATTTTTTTTTTCTGAAATAGGTTTAGCGCGTCATGAAACGTGGAAATTTTAAATTTGAGCAAAAAAAAAAATTTTTTTCAACTTAGTAAAAATTTTTTCAAAAATGTTTGAAAAAAATTTTCAAAAATTTTTTTTTCCTGAAATAGGTTTAGCGCGTCATGAAACGTAGAAATTTTAAATTTGAGCAAAAACAATTTTTTTTCATCTTAGTAAACATTTTTTCAAAAATGTTTGAAAAAAATTTTCAAAATTTTTTTTTTCTGAAATAGGTTTAGCGCGTCATGAAACGTGGAAATTTTAAATTTGAGCAAAAAAAAAAATTTTTTTCAACTTAGTAAAAATTTTTTCAAAAATGTTTGAAAAAAATTTTCAAAAATTTTTTTTTCCTGAAATAGGTTTAGCGCGTCATGAAACGTGGAAATTTTAAATTTGAGCTAAAAAAAATTTTTTTCATCTTGGTAAAAATTTTTTCAAAAATGTTTGAAAAAAATTTTCAAAAATTTTTTTTTCCTGAAACAGGTTTAGCGCGTCATGAAACGTGGAAATTTTAAATTTGAGCAAAAAAAAATTTTTTTCACTATTTATTCCGTTTAGACGGTCCACCCTGTATATTTTTCAGTGAAAATTCTACCAGTTCTTCGCTGACAGTAGGGCTAACTACCTACCAAATTTGACTGCTCTCCGTCAAGTAGTTTTTTAGTAAATACACCAACAGACAGACAGACAGACAGACAGACAGACAGACAGACAGACAGACAGACAGACAGACAGACAGACAGACAGACAGACTGACGGAATTGAAAAACCTATATTTTCGGAATCTACGTGTTCTGAAACGTCAGAATCCGAAAAAATCTCGGAGGGTGATTTTTTCTCGAATACAATACTTCCCTTCGGTATGCGAGGGAAGTAAAAAAATTTTTTTTACTCAAATTTAAAATTTCCACGTTTCATGACACGCTTAACCAATTCCAGAAAAAAAAAATTTTGAAAATTTTTTTCAAACATTTTTGAAAAAATTTTTACCAGGATGAAAAAATTTTTTTTTGCTCAAATTTAAAATTTCTACGTTTCATGACACGCTTAACCTATTTCAGGAAAAAAAAAAATTTTTCACCAATATTTTTGAAGAAATTTTTACTACTAAAATGAAATAATTTTTTTTTCTTTCTTCAAATTTAAAATTTCCACGTTTCATGGCATTCTAAGCCTGTTGCAAAAAAAAAAAATTTTTGAAATTTTTTTTTACCATTTTTGAAAATTTATTTACCACTAAAATAGATGGAATTTTTTTTGTTTCTTCAAATTTCAAATTTCCATGTTTCATAGCGTTCTAAATCTATTTAAAAGATAAATTATAAATTTTTCTTACCATTTTTAAAAAATTTTACGACTAAGATAGAATTTTTTTTTCTTTGTTCAGATTTTAACTATCCACGTTTCCATGACATTCTAAAAATATTCAAACAAATTTAAAAATGTTTTTGAAGAACTTTTTAAAAAATTTGAAAACATTTTTAATCCATTTATGTATCACTACTATAGAACAGACGAAAAAATGTTTTTGCTCAAATTTAAAATTTCCACGTTTCATGATATTCCAAATCAATTTCGGAAAAAAAAATTGCATCATTTTGTTACCAGTATGGAAAAAAATTTAACACTAGAATGCTCAAATTTAAATGACATTCTATACCTAGGGATTTCAGAAAAAAAATTTTGAAAATTTTTTCCACCAACATTTTTCAAAAAGTTTTTACCACTAAAATAGATCGAATTTTTTTTTATTTGCTCAAATTTAAAATTTTCACGTTTCATAGCATTCTAAACCTATTTTAAAAAATATGTGATTTTTAATTTTTAAACTTTTTTTAGCATTACTATAGAATAGAAGGAAACTTTCCTTTTTGCTCAAATTTAAAATTTCTACGTTTGACATTTTAAACCTAAGTATTTCAGAAGAAAAAAATTTGAAAATTATTTTACCAACATCTTACTTCCACTCCATTACGTGAATGTTGGACTGAAAATGTGACAGATGGCAATAATATCTGGCATATGCACCTATTATACTTTTATTGTAAAATGTGCAGGGTGGTCATCCCAAGAAATGATTCAGTCATGGTGGACATTTGTAAAGGTATTTGCGCAAGCCTGCCATATGTGGCACCTGCTATTTAGTATTGAACTTTTGCTGTTGGATGAGCAATCTGTATATTTTTTTGACCAAAGCTTATCAAGTTTTCTTTGTAATAATAGCAATAACTCTATTCCGATTATTATTCTCAATGTCATTTCGTAATTATTAATTTTTTAGAGTGACCGCCATGCACAAATAACGAGGGAAGTTCTGTGTAAATACCTTTACCGATTTTTTTTACTTCCCTCGCATGCCGAAGGGAAGTATTGTATTCGAGAAAAAAATCACCCTCCGAGATTTTTACGGATTCTGATGTTTTAGATCACGAAGATTACGAAAATATAGGTTTTTCAATTCCGTCAGTCTGTCTGTCTGTCTGTCTGTCTGTCTGTCTGTCTGTCTGTATGTCTGTCTGTCTGTCTGTTGGTGCATTTACTAAAAAACTACTTGACGGAGAGCAGTCAAATTTGGTAGGTAGTTGACGCTACTGTCAGCGCAGAAATGGTAGAAATTTCACTGGAAAATATACAGGGTGGTCCGTCTAAACGGAATAAATAGTGAAAAAATTTATTTTTCGCTCATATTTAAAATTTCCACGTTTCGTGACGCGCTAGTCCTATTTCGGGAAAAAAATTTTTTGAAAATTTTTTTCACCATTTTTGAAAAAATTTTTACCATGAAAAAAATTTTTTTTTGCTCAAATTTAAAATTTCCACGTTTCACGACACGCTAAACCTATTTCTGAAAAAAAAATGTTTGAAAAAATTTTTACCACTAAAAAAAATTTTTTTCTTTGTTCAAATTTAAAATTTTCACGTTTCATGGCATTCTAAACCTATTTAAATAAAAAAACAATTTGAACATTTTTTACCAACATTTTTGAAAAAAATTTTACCACTAAAATAGATGGAATTTTTTTGCTTAAAATTTTAAATTTCCACGTTTCATAGCGCTCTAAATCTATTAAAAAAAAAAAAAATTGAAATTTTTTTAAAAATTTCGAAAAAAATTTTACCACTAAAATAGATGGAATTTTTTTTTCTTTGTTCAGATTTAAAATTTCCACGTTTCAATGGCATTCTAAAATTATTGAAACAAATTTAAAAATGTTTTTGAAGTTTTTAAAAAAATTTGAAAACATGTTTAGGTAATCTATTTATATTATAGAATAGACGAAATTTTTTTTTTTCAAATTTAAAATTTCTACGTTTCATGACATTTAAAACCTATTTCGGAAAAAAAATTGCCACATCCTTTCACTATTTTGGAAAAAAATTTAACGCTGGAATAGAGCGAAAAATTTTTTGTGCTCAAACTTAAAATGTTCGCGTTTCGTGACATTCTAAACCTATTAAAAAAAAAGTTTTGAAATTTTTTTATATTTTTTAACCACCACTATACTTCCACTCCATTACGTGAATGTGGAATTGAAAATGAGACAGATGGCAATAATATTTGGCATATGCACCTATTATATACTTTTATTGAATAATAGTAGGATAATAATAACAGCGCTCTGGAGCGGAGCAGCTCCGGAGTGAACAGAGCACACTCATGTTCAGCTCCAGCAGCACTCTCATTAGGTATGGCGTGCACGTGGGCGGCCATCTGGCCGAAGGTGATTTATGGCGTGCACGTGGGCGAGCATCGATCGTGGGAAAGTATGTGATTCATAATTCAGGTATGCACGTGGCGGATAGGTACAAACAGGAAATCGAACAGGTACACCGAGAGTGATCGAAAATCAAACAGGTAAACAGGAAGTGGTCGAATCGATTGTGGGAGACGGTGCCCAGGTATTACTAGGAAAACACCTGAAGTACCTGTGCATAGGTGGAAGGGTATATTAAGAGCAGTGTTACCTGAAGGTGGGGATATAAGGGTTATTAGGGTATTAGGAAAATACCTGAAGTACCTGTGCATAGGTGGAAGGATATAATAAAAAATGTGTTACCTGAAGGTCGGGATATAAGGGTTATTAGGGTATTAGGAAAACACCTGAAGTACCTGTGCATAGGTGGAAGGGTATAATAAAAAATGTGTTACCTGAAGGTGGGGATATAAGGGTTATTAGGGTATTAGGAAAACACCTGAAGTACCTGTGCATAGGTGGAAGGGTATAATAAAAAATGTGTTACCTGAAGGTCGGGATATAAGGGTTATTAGGGTATTAGGAAAACACCTGAAGTACCGGTGCATAGGTGGAAGGATATAATAAAAAATGTGTTACCTGAAGGTCGGGATATAAGGGTTATTAGGGTACTAGGAAAACACCTGAAGTACCTGTGCATAGGTGGAAGGGTATAATAAAAATGTGTTACCAGAAGGTGGGGATATAAGGGTTATTAGGGTATTAGGAAAACACCTGAAGTACCTATGCATAGGTATAATAAAAATATGTTACCTGAAGGTCAGGATATACGTATGAGATAAATTTAAAAGGGTATGAAAACATAAGGTACTAGGAAAACACTTAAAGATTGTTACCTGTGGTAGGTATGCACAATAGAATCTATTTTTAGCCTTTGTAAATAAAAAAGGTACGAGGAAGACACATGCTACAGCGTTATCTGAAGGTCGGGATATAGGAAATTAAAAAGATAGAATCTATTTTTAGACGCTTGAAAATTATACGCGTAAGCTTATGTGCTGTAAAAGAATCGTTGAGGTAGGTCGGGTCAGATACATCACGGAACTACTTGGAAAACATGCATTCAAGATTTCCTTGAGGGTTATTACCTGTATATAGGAAATACGTATCAGATAAATTTAAAATAATATTCGTGAGGGACAAAGCATATAATATAGTTTTAGCCTTGTAAATAATACGCGAGGCCAAACAGAAAAGAATCGTTGAGGTGGGTCAGAGCAGATACATCACTGGACTAGGAAAATGTGCATTCAAGAATACCTGAAGGCTTGTGTATAGGAAAATTATCTGTCTTAATGATAAAAACAATATATTCGAGCGGAAAATAGTTCGCATTATTGATGAAAACATGCATTCAAGAATACACGAAGGACACTGCCTGTTATCGTTTCTTGATAGCAAGCAATTCGCAAGGGGGCATTAGAATCTATTTTTAGCATTTGTAAATAATACGTACACACCAGCTGTCAGTAATAATATTTCATCATATATCTGTTAAAAAGAACATGTCACTGGATTAAATTTAATAATACCAAAACCTCGTCTGTGGACAAGTAGGGTTACCACAAAAACAACGCATATGTGCTCAGGTGCAAAGAATCATCGCGTAGAGTACCTATTACTAGGAAAACCAACATTCAAGGATTCCTGAAAAGCATAGGAGATACGTATTAGCCCTAATGAAAATTTAAAATAATATTTTCGACCCACACGATAAGTCTATTTTTAGCTCTGTAAATAATACACAACGTCAAACAGAAAAACGCAGTCATATGTTGTGCTAGGAAGCAACATGTGAGTTGAAAGTAATATAATACATGAAAACGTAAAGTAGAATCTATTTTCAGCCTTTTAAATAATACTTCCTCATTAGACAAGGTCAAACAGTCACATATATAGTAATAATCCTGGTCAAACAAAACACACCCTGTACATTGTAGAATACGTGAAACTTGAATTTAAAAACTAACTAGACACGGGGAATAAAGCAAATTCATTTCAAGAACTAACAAACAGGGGCAATTAACTAAGAAATATGCGATGCTTCCACAGATAATATATGGCTTACAAAAAACTCAGAATAGCGGGACAAAAGTTCACACACTTACAACAAATAAACAAAAGTTGATATATGATATGCTGAGACAGCTTACCAAGTTAAAAAATCATTGGTGGGTGCGTCAATGAAATAGAGTTTAGAATTTATTATACGGACCATAACAACATTATTTTTCAATGCAAAATTGTTAGTTATGTGCCGGTGTCACAGTACAACAGTTTTCGCAGGATTTTCCAGAGATAGTGAATGTTTTTAACAAATGGAATGTTTCATACCCGTGTTCTTCGTAATTTGATAAACTGTTATAGCCGCTTATTCATAAAGAAGTTGACATGCAAGAATGAACATATTTCTGTGATAGCGCAAATCAATTGTGAAAAATCTACAAATCCCAAGGAACCGGACATATTCCTACGAATAAAATTTGTGGGCTCTTATCGATCTTTAAAAAATAGTGAATGTTTTTAACAAATGGAGATTCTCAAACCAGTGCAAGGAGAACACGTAAAAAAGCAAAAAATGGTGGTTCGCAAGTGTTTAAAAACTAGTGAATGTTTTAAGAAAAGGTAATTTTAGAACAATCTAGAAACAATGATATAGGAAAAACGGTTATTGTACACAACAAAGGATATTTTCAGTGTAATAGTAAAATTATGTGCAAATTAGGGAACAACAACCGTCTAGAAAATCTATTAAGTTTATGTGCTACAATTTCAAACCAGGAATCAGTGTGTTACTCAAAAATATCAGGTGGAAAACACACATCTCAAAACTAATATGCGAAAGTTTGCTTTACTCGAGAGTTTACTATAAAAAACCACGCATATATGATTAACAGATTTACCGTAAAAGGCATATAATATTTAGTGCTCCAATGAGGAAAATAAAAAAGTGCAAATTTTACCTCTACCATTAATTACTATATGAAAAATCATAAACTCTTGTGTCTATTTCACAAATATTTGATTATTTACAAAACAGTACTTATATTTTTATTGTTTATTTGTATGTAATAAAGTTGAATTGCTCAAAAACTTTTATTATTTTCCCCCAAATATACCTATTTTAAACTATTCTCTAAGAAGACAGTAATTGAATATGATTGATAACAAGTTCAACTATACAATTTTTACTCTACATATAACTACAAAATCGATATAAGGGAGATAATATATTATTTTAACAAAATGATCACGTCAAGTTTATATCTGACTAGTTCCATTAATTTATATATAAAACTATTTACACATAAATGGTGTGCCAGAAACAGGTGTTTAAAGGTAAAAATGAGAAACTTTTAATATACACCAGATACGAAAGGCAGACATTAGCATATCAAGGTAAGTTTACAAATTATACTTCGATGGCCCCCGTCCTCGAGATCACATTGTAGTAGTATATGTTTCTCAGCTCTTTTCGGCGTAGTAGTATATGTTTCTCAGCTCTTTTCGGCGTTGTGTTTATAGAAATATAAATAAACTGATTTATGTCCATACCCATAAGTCCCGAGTCATATAGCAGTCTAATCATTATGTTTTTTCAAATCGCGGATTTATTTTGGGTTTTAGTGGAGGGTGGGAGTGATCTCTTCGGACGGGGGCCATCTCGTATAATTGAGGATTCAACTTCCTTAAGGTAAGTCGTTTAACCTCTAATTATACTTCGATGGCCCCCGTCCTCGAGATCACATTGTAGATGTTGAAAGATTTTTGACGCGATTTGAGATGTTTGTAAAGTATTCACATTTCCTTTAAATTAAACTCGTGTATAATTTAAAACGAGAATATTTATTACAATCATAACGTTTTAATTTCTACTAAAGAAGTAAAAATGTGTCATCTATTTGAAATGTGATATTAGTACGAAAAAATACTATAGATCTTAATTCATATACTTAACACATTGTTGAATTGTTTGTAATTATGTAGTAAAGTTGTCTTAATAAAACCTCAAGAAACCCAGACGGAGATTGTTGAAATTTTAAGATAGTTACATAGTGGCATATGTATACTTAATATCATTAATTGAGTAAATATGTTTTTTATTCGTATATTTTTCAACTGAAAAATAACTGTAACATATTTTTAGTCACTGCATTCAGTGTTTTCACTATATATATATTATATATACACATATACACATATATACATATATACACATACATACACATACATACAGATTTTGCTGTATGTTGCGGTTTCTTTATAGTAATTTTATTCCACTATTATTTGCAATATTTATGTAATGTTTTAACATTGATGCTACGCATATACTGGGTGTCATGAAAATAGGGAGCCGCTTTACTGGCTAACGATTTCAGATCGTCTGTAATGCTTATTTCAATTCCATTCACTAACTGATATTTATTCAGTTACGGATTTCAACTTTTTTATTAATTTTTTTCTTTTTCTCGAAGTAAACACTAATGAAAACGATCAATTTTTGGTCACTGTTTCCAAAATTTGAGACTCATTTGTTGCTAGTTGGATATGATGTTACATTTCTTTCATAAATCTTGCCACTGTAGGTTAATCTGTATTTTGTAGGAGAGATTTTATGTCAGATTTATGTTGATTGGACGTATTATAATTTCTCCCTTGAGATATAATTCTTGATTTAAAAATACAACATTGTATTGTTTTAACGTATTGTCAGCTAAAGGAGAACTTATTAACCGCAATAAAATAGTTTCTTCGAAATTCACTCTCAAACCAGCGCGGATAATACTGCTGCACACAGGGTAATATTCTCCACATAGGATATATTTACACAAAAAGAGATAACTTCTGCAAGTAGGAATTACTACGGGGTTTCCACGGCGTTTCCAGTTTTTGTTTTGTTTCCAATTTTTGTTAGAGTGTAAAAACATTCACTACAGTGCACTCCGAAATGAAATATTTCGCATTTTTGTTTTAATAAGATGCGAACAAGTCCATCTGAGGGGTATCAACTATTTTTTGATTAAAAACTACGTTGTAAGGAAGTGTCATTCAATTCGGAGATATTTATACCCCCCCCTTCAGTTTACGTAAGATATTGTAGTGATGTTATCAACATGTTACAGTTTTTACGTTCCTTGCTTCCTAGGACTGTAATCCTTGAGATCAAGCTAATAATTCTTGACAGTTAATGTAGAAATTAATTTCCTCATTTTCATTATCAAGTAATAATTTTCGTAAATCATGTTTATATTGCACGATGAAATTTTATGTTAAGTGCAGACATATGAAATAACTAACTGTAAGCATAGTCTTTCAGATACATGTTTTCTGCATTTAGTTTTTAATTAAAATTATGACCATATAGGTACGGTTTCCTCTTTTTTTTTTTTGCAATGCCCCCCTTGCGAAGGATATTGTGCGCTATCCTAAAATTCTGGTACGAATTTCACTTTGGGGCCTTTCTTGATGGAAGAAATTCTGCATTCATTTACCCACTCTAAAAACATGTTTATTTTTGAGTGATCAAATATTAACTATGCACAGAAAATATTTCCTACTTGCGTAATTTACTTGTAACGTTCTCTCTTTTCCTTATATTTTTATCTGTCGCCTTTCTGTTTTCCCTCGAGGACCTCTTTGTCTTCTTTTATATATATTGGGCAAGTGTTAATTATTTTACCACTCTGTATAGTTCTGAATATTTGCTCAAAATGTTAAATAGTAATTTAAAAATAACAGCTTGAAGCCCTGAGAGTACGAGGTGATGATCTCATATGTATGGGATATCTATTACATATTATAGAAAGAACTGTTTATAATTTACGCACGTGTGAAAATATAAACAAATGTCTTAGAAAACAGTACCATGTTACTCTTATCCGGATAAGGCATGATTTTAAAAGGCTATGAATTAATTAATCTATTATGATTAAATTATTCTTTGCTTTTTTGTACCCTCTGTCTAGATCCATGTATAGCTGTAATAGCTAGATTTGAAGTTATTTTTAGCTGCTCTGCGATTTCATTTAGTCTGCACAAATCCAGAAGAGCTTTTGGAGTGGTCTCTAGGTTGATTTGCGGAGGTTAGCGCTCAACCCCGGGGTATGGAGGTGAAGTAGATATTACACTTCGGTATCAAGTATTTTAAGGGCCTCCAATAGTGTTTAATAATTTCATTTGCGGTTAAAATAGATTAAGTTCATAGAACTATCAACTAAATAATGCTTTGGATAAATATAGCTCATGTGTTCTTTGAAATAGCCGCCCCCTTCTTTCTATTATATTATTTCTATTACTATATTGATAACGTGGAGATATCCTGTACACAAAAAAGCTAACCAAAATAAAAATCAAACACCTCTAAATAGAGGACTTAAATTTTAGTATCAATAAGAATCATAAAACTTAATATGCTGTGTACAGGGTGGTTAAAAAATTCTCAAATTAATAAAGCACTATATCATTTAAATAAAGTAATATCAAAATGTTATGGTACAGGTCAAAAATTCCCCAATCAATGCACCATTAATAAATTATCTAGATAAAGGCTCTTTGTGTAGAAAATACTGAGATTGAAATTAAAATAAAAATTATTTGAATAATTATCATTTATTAGAAAAAATACAGTACAATTTTCACTGATCACAAAGTTATAGGCAAAATAGCGTCAAACGGTACGTAATTATTTACTAAATCAGACGAATAGGTAGTAATGTGTTGAGACACCTGGGAGCTCTTAATGTTTAGGATATAATCGAAGGTAACCAATTAAACATCTGGACATCAACCTATAAATCTACAGTATAATATTGCGAGATCAAGCAAGAACTATTTAATTCACAGTTTTTCTAGTTTTGACTTTGCCTTCGAGCTTATTACTTCTTCTTATTTAACATTGTATTATATTTAAGATGATTTTAGCTAAAATTATTACACTACGAAGCCTAGTACCAAAACATATCAAATACTGAAAGCGTCTAACAGAAACTCCCCCATGCTCACTACACATCTAAAAACATGATATATGGAAAATCCAAAGGTGTGATAAGGCAAAGCAGGTGTCAGCTGTTAAAAATACTCCTCATATAGCACATTATTACATTATATTTAATATGCTTTAGTAAAAATTACACTATACCAAAACTTCTACCAAATTTCCCTAGAGAATCTTCCCTATATGTAAATATATGTGGAACAGACATGCGTTAATCTAAAAATACATCTCAAGGGCATGCAGAGGTTAATCAAATCATTCACCCTATGAGAGAAATATCCTGTGTTAACCTGTTGTAGATAAGTAGGTAATATGATATATCTGTGGAACAGACCAAGTGTAAAATGTTTTATTTTGATTGTATTTAAGTTAATAAGACACATACATTACATCACCCTGCAGTTCAAATGTCTGGTTGAGATCAGATTTTCAAACAGAAAACCATGAAGTCCGTGACATAAATGTAAAACATACTTTATGTGTAGGTACGAGCTAAATAAAACACTCGTAGAAAACAGGGATAATCATTAATATTGCTGAAAACACAGCTCACTGGTAAAATATAAAAATTAGTGACAATTTGTTTCAACGAACCGAATCAGACATAATTCGTCATTGTAAATTCCATATACCTGGCACACTATGTGTTTTGTTTTGGTAAAACTTTACTATACTAACTTCACCATCGCAAGAAGTTGACAAATATGCAAGTACAGCCTGAAATGCTAAATTTCCATACATGCACACAAATTACATATCTAACTAAAAATTTCCTCTACTTTAACGCAACTCCTAAATATGATAGGGTCAAGATTATTACACGGTACATAGGTTTAAATATTCAGTATATATACCGAGATGTTACAATATGCCGAAGTAAACATATTATATAAATAACTTAAGTTTTAAGCGTATAAGGAACAGAGCTTCAGCTTCAGAACTTTATTTTAGTAGAAATAGTCTCTGTTTTCGTTACTATCGCACAGTATTTTATTATTCACATATTCTATGTATACGAGTCAGAATCTTTGAGAATCATGTTTTGTAGTAATTTTCTACTGGTTCTTTATGGACAGCGATGTGCTGTAATCAAGTAAAATCCTTTAGAACTTTATACGCGTAATTTAAGTATCCTGAGACAAATTCTGTAATGTAACTATAGGGATCATATGATATCAATTCCTCAAGCATAGCTCCAATAAATTCGCCACCTGTCTGCACCGTAGCACAACAACATTTCAACCAATTGTTCGAGATAATAGATTATTTTTAGTCTGCGAATAAACCTACCAGGTAGTCTACTTAATTATCTAACACTCATAGTCTTGGGCCGAATTTCCCAAAAGCCGTTTGACGACAGAACTCAAAATTGTGACTTTAGAATGTCAAGGTAAGTTTGTGCTAGAGCTCGGGGTACATTTCTATTGGGTATCGAACACCCGGCGATTGGGATAATATATTAATACGGCTCGGGATAATCGACACATTAAAATACAAACTAGTGTAAACAGGGGTAAATACGAACACTTACCAGCAAAAGAATTTGTGGGGGTTCTTTACTAAAGCTCAGGATAAATACCTATTGAGTTTAAATACACCCGGCGATTGGGATAATGTATTAATACGGTTCGGGATAATTGACATATTAAAATATAGACTAGTATAAGCAGGGATAAATATGAACACCTTACTACATTATATTCTATACACCTGCAGCGATTGTGGTTCGATAGCCAAGTTAACTAGTTGATAAGCACCTTCTCCATGCGCTTTACATATAATATCAGCTATTTTACGGTGTTTCGATCGGCTTAATATCAAAGCTTTTTAACAGGTTCATAAAATATTAGCGCAGCAGGCAGATAAAAGGTATAATACAGTAATCTAACAAATATATTCTCCATAATCTAACAAATTTTACTTGAGAAATAATTTCCATGTACAGATAAGTCAGAGATTAACACCTTGTATGCTTTTATACGTTGCTTGTCCACGCTCATTCAGAACTTTAAACGAGCCATTCAACCCCTGTTTGAATATATTCAGTCAATAATACCCATATCTTACAATATATTTATAGGAGATCAGATTTTCAAGCAGAGAACCATGAAGCCCGCGAATTAAATCTAAATACATGTTATGTGTGTGAGATAAACTAAAGCACGCGTAAAAACCATTAACATGATTCAAAACGCTGACATCATATAAAAATTAGGGCCAACTTGTTTTCAACGGATTAAAACAGACGCATATCGCCGGTAGATACTTTAAGAAACGATTCACATCATCATAATTTCAGACCACTAAAGAAAATAGCAGCATAGGATAAGTGTGGTACATGGTTACAAGTTTATTATTTCATTAAAGCTCACACCTAACTTTTCCATTGTAACTGTCCAGTATTTTTCTACATTTAATGCGGATAATGGTACTAATTTACAAAATATTCATTCTTGTCTGGACTATGGAAGGAATATACCTTATTTAATAAATGACATACAGGGTGCTCAATAATTAACACATTTCTTAAAAAATATTCAGGTGCATACATTTACATACACTACTTAGTAAAATTTCTACTTGGGAACTTGAGATTTCCTTCTGCACAGTCTCTTTCAATTATTCTTTTTAAACACCGCTATAGTTGTTTACTCAATAATTTCAAATAAATACTAATGTACCATACACCCCCGTCGTCTTACGAAATTGATGTATAATATAAAGTACATATAATTCAAAATTAAAGAAGAAAATATGTTGAAACCAGGAATTGAACCTGGGGCCTCTAGAGCTTCAGTCTAATGCTCTCCCACTGAGCTATTCCAACTCATATAAAAAATTAATGAAACAAATCTTATGTATGGATTAGGATTAAAACAATATATTTTAACTACTAATATTTATTAATATTTTACATTTACATATCAGATGAAATACAACACAATTTTCGCTGTTCACAAAACTTAAAAGGGATTACACAACAAACAAAAACGCGTTAAGCAGTATGTAAAAAGAGGAATTTCACAAGCATAGCAAATCAAGGCGCTGTTTCCTAATTCCAAGGCATAATCTGTTATATGTTGGGATACCTGAGAACTTTCAATATTTGTGTTAAAGTTCGTGGACACATCAAAAAAACAACTCGTACAAAATGTTTTTGCTTCATCTTCAAGTAAAGCAATACTGAAGTAATGTTGAATTAGACACACATAATCGCGGGCCCAGTTCTGCACAAATTGCAAACTATTAACTTCATACTGCTTTTCCATTTTGGATTCACTGTCTAGTTCTAGCTCGTCGGAAAGAAAGTCAACCATATCTGCATCAGCCATTCTCTATTCTCTGAACTCAAACAGAAATACCAATGCTTTATACTGAATTCAAGGATATTTTTTATTAATCTTAAATGGGGGGTGAATGGATATTTTCATAGCAACAGATAACACCGGGTGCAATCGAGGCACTAGTTCTTAATTTGTTTGAGATAAATATCTTGCTTTAACCACCGCCAGTATGTTCCGATTACCCCTTTCTCTTTGCTCTTCTTCGGCGGTCTTGGTGCGGTGTTTGTTGTTTTTCGAGGCTGTCTCGCATCCTTCGGAGAACGGACTATCCTACCTAACCTAACGAATATATGACAATTCTGCGTAACCTAACGAACGTGTTACCATCCTGTCTAACCTAACGAGCATGCGAGCGGGATATATACAGGGTATAGAAGGGTATATAGAGATAAAAAGGGTATATACCGGGATATAAGGGTGAGAGAATACATACAGGGATATAAGAGTAGAAGGATATGGGGATATAAGAACACATGACGCTACAGATACTTTATATGTTGGTGTACAGTAATGGTGGAAACATGTATACTTGCGGCGATTGTGGAAAAACATTCTCATGGTATAGTGGTCTAAGTCGCCATGCCAATATTCACAAAAATCTCCTTTTTGACTGTGATTTGTGTAATAAGACATTTAGAAGACAAGACAACCTGAAAACTCATATACAAAGAATGCACGAGAAGTTCTCCGAAGGATGCGAGACAGCCTCGAAAAACAACAAACACCGCACCAAGACCGCCGAAGAAGAGCAAAGAGAAAGGGGTAATCGGAACATACTGGCGGTGGTTAAAGCAAGATATTTATCTCAAACAAATTAAGAACTAGTGCCTCGATTGCACCCGGTGTTATCTGTTGCTATGAAAATATCCATTCACCCCCCATTTAAGATTAATAAAAAATATCCTTGAATTCAGTATAAAGCATTGGTATTTCTGTTTGAGTTCAGAGAATAGAGAATGGCTGATGCAGATATGGTTGACTTTCTTTCCGACGAGCTAGAACTAGACAGTGAATCCAAAATGGAAAAGCAGTATGAAGTTAATAGTTTGCAATTTGTGCAGAACTGGGCCCGCGATTATGTGTGTCTAATTCAACATTACTTCAGTATTGCTTTACTTGAAGATGAAGCAAAAACATTTTGTACGAGTTGTTTTTTTGATGTGTCCACGAACTTTAACACAAATATTGAAAGTTCTCAGGTATCCCAACATATAACAGATTATGCCTTGGAATTAGGAAACAGCGCCTTGATTTGCTATGCTTGTGAAATTCCTCTTTTTACATACTGCTTAACGCGTTTTTGTTTGTTGTGTAATCCCTTTTAAGTTTTGTGAACAGCGAAAATTGTGTTGTATTTCATCTGATATGTAAATGTAAAATATTAATAAATATTAGTAGTTAAAATATATTGTTTTAATCCTAATCCATACATAAGATTTGTTTCATTAATTTTTTATATGAGTTGGAATAGCTCAGTGGGAGAGCATTAGACTGAAGCTCTAGAGGCCCCAGGTTCAATTCCTGGTTTCAACATATTTTCTTCTTTAATTTTGAATTATATGTACTTTATATTATACATCAATTTCGTAAGACGACGGGGGTGTATGGTACATTAGTATTTATTTGAAATTATTGAGTAAACAACTATAGCGGTGTTTAAAAAGAATAATTGAAAGAGACTGTGCAGAAGGAAATCTCAAGTTCCCAAGTAGAAATTTTACTAAGTAGTGTATGTAAATGTATGCACCTGAATATTTTTTAAGAAATGTGTTAATTATTGAGCACCCTGTATGTCATTTATTAAATAAGGTATATTCCTTCCATAGTCCAGACAAGAATGAATATTTTGTAAATTAGTACCATTATCCGCATTAAATGTAGAAAAATACTGGACAGTTACAATGGAAAAGTTAGGTGTGAGCTTTAATGAAATAATAAACTTGTAACCATGTACCACACTTATCCTATGCTGCTATTTTCTTTAGTGGTCTGAAATTATGATGATGTGAATCGTTTCTTAAAGTATCTACCGGCGATATGCGTCTGTTTTAATCCGTTGAAAACAAGTTGGCCCTAATTTTTATATGATGTCAGCGTTTTGAATCATGTTAATGGTTTTTACGCGTGCTTTAGTTTATCTCACACACATAACATGTATTTAGATTTAATTCGCGGGCTTCATGGTTCTCTGCTTGAAAATCTGATCTCCTATAAATATATTGTAAGATATGGGTATTATTGACTGAATATATTCAAACAGGGGTTGAATGGCTCGTTTAAAGTTCTGAATGAGCGTGGACAAGCAACGTATAAAAGCATACAAGGTGTTAATCTCTGACTTATCTGTACATGGAAATTATTTCTCAAGTAAAATTTGTTAGATTATGGAGAATATATTTGTTAGATTACTGTATTATACCTTTTATCTGCCTGCTGCGCTAATATTTTATGAACCTGTTAAAAAGCTTTGATATTAAGCCGATCGAAACACCGTAAAATAGCTGA